>KL270932.1:28445-52891 GCA_000699545.1 Podiceps cristatus
TGTCACGCAGGTATTCGGCACTACCCTCAGAGCACAAGGCAACTAGACAAGAAGCCCTAAATAACAAATAGACTTTTTTGTGGTTTTTCTCCCCCTAATATCAAATTGGGAACTACACGTGTGGCAAGGGACACACAATTAATGGTTAAAAAGGTTTATTTTCCTTGTAGAAAGTTAAAAACAGGCAGATTAAAGTCACAGTTGAATGCTGCAGAGAAAAATATCCTCTCGCAGCCCAGTCCTGGGCAGGCTGCCCTGCATAAATCACACGATCACACTCTCTGATGAGGCTGTTTTCCTTCCCTTTGTGTTCACCCTACCATTCCCTGATAGCTGTGAATTAACAGCTGCACAGTTTAACATCTGGACCAGAAGGGTGAATCTACCACACAAAGCAAAAATTACTCCAAGTAATTGTTGATCATTTACTGTCTGTAAGCAAATCGGCCCTGACTCAAGTAATAAATCACATGGAAAACATTTTTAACAATGAATGTTGAAATGACGGTCACTTGTGGCCTAGGTGAAACTGCTCTAGGATAACAGGAAAACTGCACATTAGCCAAATAATAGAGATCAAATATTCACTACCTAAGCAGAGGGAAGCAATGGGTAGGGTCCCACAGAACTCTGGCCTGAGTACGACATTATTCTGACAGTATGTTTGTCAAGCTGAATTTTCATCTTGATCCCATCTTTGCATTAAATTTTCAGATGACAAATCTGAAAGAACAAGTTACAGAAAAACAGCTTAAAAATAGGAGATTTGCTGAATTTCTTTCTAGGTGCCTGAGATTATACAGTTAGGTGCAGTCAAGTATATTTGTACAGGGACTGATCAGATCACGAATGCTGAGAGAAAAAAGGGTTACGATGCATTACAGGCTGAAGAAATCAACAACATTGTACTGTTGATTAAAGGCAATGAGACTGAGCTGTACAAATATGCTGTGCCTGCAAGAAAGCAAGCAATTCTCAGCATCTGTCAGGCCTCATCTCGAATGCCATGCCCAACCCTTGGCACCCTAGTTGAAGACAGATGTAGAATCAGCTGGAGCCTAGAGAGCACCAAGAAGAGTACTACCTCGGATGAGAAATCCGAAAACAAGGTAACACCTTCTGAGAATGCAGAACACTGCTGTAAAGAGAAAGGAAACAAAATGCTCTTCCTGCTCTATCCATCACAAAGGGACTTGGATTAAGCAAGAAACAAACCAGGTTAGTATTAGATTTTTTTTTTGTTGGAGGTTGTTTTGTTTTGCTTCAGTGGGATTTTTTTGTGGGGTTTTTTGTTGTTGTTTCTTATGTTGGGATTTTTGTTGGTTGTTTGTGTTTTGGTTATTGTTGGGGTTTTTGTTCTTGATGTTGGGTTTTGTTTTACTTTGGTTTGGTATTTTTTTACTAGAGGAATAGACTACAGGGTCTCCCTTATTGCAGGCCTTTGAGATGATCTTGCTTCAGAGCTGGGGACTGTCTAGGTGACCTCTCTAAGGTGTTGTCTCATCCTTAGTTTTCTATGATTTGCTCCAATTACTAGATGAAAGAAAGAATGAAAATTGTGCTGTGTAACCACATGAGACAAACTAGCTCAAGTCAAACCAGACTTCAGCATGTTTTAGACTTTTATTTTTTCCTCAAAGTAAGTTATACTGGCCAGGACTGCAAATAAGTCCAATACATTACCACCACAGGGGTAGCAGCACTCTGCTTTTATCATATGCATACTGGGAAAGAATTACACTTCACGTTCTTCTCAACCATCAACTTTGGAAAGATCCTACCTACACGCCGGCTGGCACCAGGGCCTGATTCTTCCAGTTGCTATGGTCAGGCCCTGCCGTCCCTCAGGAGCGAGTGAAGATTCACTATGGTCACAGAACAGCTAGAAGTTAGGTCCCTGCAGGCAGCCACCTACCAGTGGTGGATAAAGCAGACACACAATCTTGGAAGCTTATCAAAGAAAACTAGGATGATTAATTTGGTTTATAATTTAGAGAAGAAAAAATAGTTAAAGCTAATAAATCAAAAGTTTCATGTAAAGATAATTTCTAAATGCTCTGCAAACCCAGAATCAAACGAAAACTTGGACTCGGTTTTCTTCTTGGAAGCCAAGGTTTCTGGAGAAGTGGTCTTAAACCCACGCTTCAGAGTAAATCTGTTATGTCTTCAGTTTTAATGGAAATAAATTATGTCCCACTGAAAAGATGCATCTGACAGTGTAATTAAAGCATGTATGACTATGGCGTTTTTGGGGTATCTACTAATTTCCATTGGAAGTGCAGCAGCAATACAGAACACAGGAGCTATCATGAGGTGGTGTCTGGTGACTATTATTTAATAGGAATCGACTACTATTGCAAACTAGAGAATCACAATTTTTGTATTTTAAAAAAAAAGCAGACCCTCCTGTAGTTTTTTAAGCTCCTTTCTGGATGCAAAATGTAAGCAACATACCCACAGATTTTCTGAGCATTTTGTTTTTACTGGCTACCTAATTTCTTAAAAATAAATTTCAGCATCCTTTGGCTGCAAGCAGCTGCTGTTTTTTCCAAACTCTACTTCTGCTGAAAGACATCAATGCTTTTTTCTTTTTCACTCCCCCAAACTCTTCCAGGGATTACAGCAACACAAGGGTATGTGTTCTTTAACATCTCCATCTGAAAACTATTATAGGAAACCAGCAACTAAATATAAACTCTGCAATCGGAGCCAGAGACAGCCACATCGATGCTGGGATCCCAAAATGCTATCATGGACAAAAGAACTTACCACAGAAACACAGCAAAAGCCTACTTGCCAACACAACTGCTTCAGAAACAAAGAATTCCTGTTTCAGAGAGGTCTTCTGGAGAAATGTGTTTGGTTAGCAAAGATAAAAAACCCTCTTATTTTTAGTCAACATGAAAATAAAGACGATAAACTTGCTGAAGTAGGCAATACGATGGTGAGGCAATATGCTATACACATGATCTCCTACAGTATTTTCAATTAGCTGCACCTAAAGAAATCCTTTTCTCCTCTCTCTCCATACGCATTCCAGAGAGCATACACAAGCTGAATCATCCTTACTGTGGTGAAAACACATGGGAGGAGGGAAAACATCTTTATGTCTCCTTAAGATCCCCTCTGACAAATAAAACATTCTTACAGCCCACTTCTCTTTTATTCCTTTCCCCAAGAAGAATCCATAAACTTTAGCATGCATTATTTGTTCCCAGGCTAAACATTCATCCAATTACTGCTCTGCTTCTGAGGGGAATTTCAACAGGACCATTTGGCCCAGATATTCTGGATGTTAGCTCAAAGTACAGTTCTTTAAATAACAGAAATTAGTATGGATGATTTACCATTTTCAAATGTCTCCCAGCTACTTCATGCTTTGAAAACAGCGTTAAAAGATCTGTTTCAATTACTATTTAAAAAAAAAATCTCCATTTAATAAGGAAACCTACATGTTAAGTAAAAAGCTGGGTACAGAAGAGAATAGCTAGCCCTCTACTACTTGGAAAGACTTACAGTACACTCAAAGCTTAATTATTCATCCAGGGGGAGTTTTGCATATGAATGAAACATCTTTCTACATCTAAAAAGAAACACTCACTAGCAACCTCAGTTCTCCACATCTGGTCAGGAAAGAGAGGAGCCAGTGTGCCCATATGTACCATATTTTCCAGAGCCATGTTTTTTTCAGAAGTGTTAAAGTTACTTTTACAGCATTTAGTGTTATTGTACACATGTATCTTTGACCTGTTCCATCCAATGCTTTTGAAAAATCTATTTGAATTTGTCCCACCATTGAAGAGAACAATTCAATCCCTTTCTTCTGGAAAATACCCCCTAACCTAATGCTTAACCTTGTTTTCTACTGTCTTGCATCATAACTTGCACATAAGAGCTGGCCAAGTTAATTCCCAAGATCATTCATCCCAATGAAACACTGAATTGTTAAAAGAAACACATTTGAGTCTACTTTTCTGGTTTGATTATACACTTAGAGCACTTTGTATTAGTTCATATATCACACAGGACACCAAACAGTGGGTCAGTCAGGTTCACTTCTGTTTAACTACTTAGCTAATTCAGGCTTAAACAGTGATATGTATCACTGCTAGATAGGGAATGAAAAAGAAAAAGAGGAGGAAAAGAACAGGAAAATTGACTCTGGAAATAAATATTTTCCCCAAATTCTGCTAATTCATTCTGCACACGAAGATAGTGTTGCCTCAGCTTCAGAGCTGAAGGGATTTCTTTACCAAAGATGTAAAGAAATCTCATTTCAGTGGGGGGTTCGGCTTAGTATTGAAAAGACAAGACTGTGTGGGGACACTACAATGGTCAATATACAAATGAAAGTCATATCACATCTCCTATGTCCAAACAGAAAGCCATTAACACATGAGAAGTCTTTCACTTGCTTCAGACGTTCTGGTTTTGTTTTGTTTTGTTTTGTTTTTGTTTTTGTTTTTGTTTTTTTTTTTTTTAATGAATACAACAGCCAGTCCTGCTTTAAGGCAAAGACGACAGCAGCACTGAAAGGGTTATTGCAAGTGCTTCATAATAAGCAAAACAGGACAGTGCTGGAGAAAGTTACAGAACTGAAATAACAGAAAAGCAATCCGCCTGGAAACGGAAAAGGGTGGGAGAGCGGTCTCTACCAGACGAGGGCAAAAGCCAGGGTTCATAAATTTAGAAAAAAATACACACCCACACAAAACTTCGGGGGGAGGAAAAAAAACCCACCACACACACACAAAAAAAACCCACAACACACTACACACATTTCACAAGGCCTTTATATAAATTTTGCCTAATCATTCTTAATGGACATCTGCCCATGGCTTAGTACAGGAAAGACCAAGCTTTCAGCGTGTGCCAGGCTGTCTGAAACACAAACCTTTGTCTGGCACACGGCCTGCTTTGATCCCCCACTTTGGGCGGGTTCCTGGAGGTAGGTTGGGAGCGAATGAACATAGCTAGATAGCTCTGTGGAAGGGCTGTCCAAAGGAGTTAATGTAATGCAACTTTGGTATCAGGCTTCACAGTGCTGGATTGCACTGTTTTTAATTTATCTTAAATGATTTCTAGGTTTTAAGGCCAGAAGCAGCTAGACAGAATTTAGTATTTTGCTTCAGTGTTAAAGAGAGGTCCTTACACAGGGTTAAAGTACGGTGGCAAAATAAATTTTTCAGTGAGAGGTGAAAGTTGCCCTGTTTCACGCAGATGGGTATTAAGACAAGCCACGTGGACAACTGTTATTTATATAACTGCGGTAAATGGCTGCAGAGCATGAAGACCCCCATTCAGATCAGCACCCAAAACTTAGTCCATCTCAAAGGAAGTCTCATAAAGTAACATAATAAATAGAAAGAGACGATTGATGTTCTTGGCAAGAGCAGCAAGCAGGTAATTTAGAGCAGGCACTGCCCCTTCACTCCAAGAACAGGAAACAACTGTATGACTTACCAAAAAGCCCCACCCAAGAAGTCCCAGTCGGTATAAAAGTCTCTGCTGCAAAATTTAGCTAATGATACAATCCAGGAGAAGTCTGAAAGTACCACAGAGGGAGAACAGGAGAGAAATTTCTGAGAAAGAGACTTGAGCTAAAATTACCTACACACAGTTAGGCACGTACAAATCCCTGAAGCCTATAAAATAAGCAGAAAGAAAAAGTAGTTAAGTTTTCTACTCCATAGCTTTCTTCTTTCTTTTTTTTTTTTTTTTTTTTTTTTTTTTTTTTAATTTAGCTAAGTGGTCTCACACTAAGGTGCTAAAAGCAATTTTTCTACTAAAAAAAAAATTAAAACTAGATTGCTTTTGTTAATAATGAAACAGCACCCAGATTCCAATACAGAAAGCTGGTATGAAAGCTGGCTTCCTTTAACAAAGGAAGGAAAATTCTTTAAATATTAAAAAAAAAGGGCTATAATTTCGGTCAAATATGGGAGAAATCATTAACAACAAGAAGGATCAGGAAATACAGCTGGATAATAAGGGTATAAATTTTATATGACAGACTGCATGCCATATATAGGTTAGTGAGTATAACAGGCAGTAAGATACACTCCAACTATCTGCTTGGTCATTCAAATATTTTTAATTTGAAACAAATGAAAAGTGTCAGGCCCTTACTCTCTCAGTCTCCTCTGAAACTTGATTATGAGCTTGCCC
This sequence comes from Podiceps cristatus, assembly GCA_000699545.1. Lineage (NCBI taxonomy): Eukaryota > Metazoa > Chordata > Aves > Podicipediformes > Podicipedidae > Podiceps > Podiceps cristatus. The sequence goes on from KL270932.1 coordinate 34,614, forward strand.
TTGCATATCCTCCCCAGCATCCTCAAAGATTTGTTCATCTCTTCCATTGCTACCCCTGCCAAGGCATGGACTGATGGGACTCTAGATAATGCTCCTCTTGCACTAGGGTAAAGGAAATCCAGTCAAGTCTCAAGTTCGGACTGTAGATGCAGATTCTTACTGCCAAATATTGTAAATTCAAGAAAGTCTGCTTAAGAAGTTTAACATTTACACCTGCAAAAGACGACAAATCTGCCGGCCAGTAAGTTCTCTTTTGCAGATCCTAATTCAGATATAAATGCTTACTTGGGAAGGGAAATACTGATCAGCTCGCTGCAATTCACTATCCAGTACAAATCTAAACAAATAAACACTTCCGCACCCACAGAATATAGTTGGCTTTGACCAACGGGATTACGTGTGGGAAAAAGGTCTTGTGATCGGTGGGGGTGAGGAGGTGGGACACCAAAGACTAGCAAAAAGACCTGTAAAGCCAAATACATATATTACAGGAAGACAACTATAATCAGAAGCTTTAAATTAATCTATCAGTTGCTGACTGGTATGAAAAGAGGAGAAAAGTGGAGAATTGAACACTTCAGAATATATTCTGATGATAGAAAATCATCATCCTGCATTTGTAGTGTCACTTATTAGATGTGCTTTATATGATATACCTTCAGAGAGAAGACAACTGATTACCTCAAACCAAATAAATACAGTATTATTTTTGCAGATTATTCTGTACTTCCAAATTAATGCACATAATTAAACAGCTTCTCTGAAATTAAGTGCAGAGTGAAAAATACCACGCGTGTCAATGGCAAAGGCAGCAATATACATCATCTGAACATGCGCTTTTTAGGTGATCCTAACAAAACCCTTGCCAAATTGGACTTTAGCTGCTGCTATTCACATTTTTGCAAGACCCTAAATGTTCAAAAACAACAACAAAAAATGTCCTTGTAGACTAATCCCAGGCATGACCCTAGTCGTCTATCCTTCAAAGAAAGGCAAGAATACTTCACCCCAGTCAGAGTCTGGACCTCGTATTTGAGGACATCAGAACATTAACATTCATATACCACTTTTGGAAATTCTTATAACACTTCGGGAAGAAAGTCCTCAATCCCTGCAACTTGTGTCATCTCAGGGATTGTTACAGTCATTAGACTCTAAAAACCCAGGAGGAAATGGCTACAAAGTGAAGCAGACAAAAGGAAATGCAGATCAGAGACAGAATCAAAAGTCTCACTGCTTTTTCTGTCTTTCTACATTACTGAGGATAAGACACATAGGGTACCAGCTCTACTGTGCATCTTCATTGTAGTAGCTAAGGCACAGCAGTGAATGTGAAGTAAAACTCTAGTAAGGCCAGAATACTGGACTTTCAATATCAGAGAGCTGGTAGCTATAACGGCTAAACTCCTCAATACTTAAATAGTTTAAGGCCAGGAATGAAGAACCTGCTACATCTACCAGTTAGCTCATGTCTTCCACTTTGGTAGCTCCCTTTCCCAAAGCACAAAATGGCAATAATGACACTTCGGGAAGCACTTGGACAGCCAGAAACTGAGAAGAAACAAAGTCTAGTGTTTGTGAGTTGAAGGGACTCATGTAAAGCCAAGCACCAAATGAAAGAATAACATAATTCAGCTCTCTACTCAAACCTCACTGCTTATACCTCATGCCTTTCAATGTACCTTTTAGACAAGAAAAGTTGCATTTCAATTCTGAATAACTGCCCTTCATTCTCCAATCTGTGCACACACACCTACTTTCTCTAAATTTAGATTTGTTGAACAGGGAGCTCAGCTGTCAAGGCAAAATTTTAGGCAAAGCCTAATAACTAGATTCTTACTTTATACGCTACCATTCTCAAGTCAGAAAATAAAATTTTAAAATTGCACACCCACCGCTACCTTTCATCCAAACTTTGCACAACTGCTTCCTGGCTGCATTTCTGGTTTTATAGACTTCCATTCGGAAGTAATCCATCTAGCTTATGCAATGGGAAAACCTACAATCCAAGGCCATCCCTAACTCCTCACTTACATAATGCATCCCATCCTTATATGCAGTCTTATGTCCTAAAAGTGTTTAGCCTAGAAAGCTGATCTTAAATGCCTTTAGACATACGGCAATATACTTCTTCAGTAGCCAACAGGTGATCTGGGAGAACAAAGTGAAATAACCCTATTTTGGGAACATTTTCTTCCTGGCAAAAGATGGAGTAACTCAATATTAAAAGCAGAATTTCTAACTACCACCAGCTTTTTTATCCTTTTACTGTACCATTACATAGAAGAAGGGTAACTTAAGGGGAGTGATTAATATTGCTGTGAAGACACAGATTAGATGAGAGAACCAGTTCTTGACTGAAAACTGAATAACCCAAGAAGCCACACGGTTTAAATTTGAAAAACTGACTGTCAAATTAATGAAATCACAAAACTTCATATGACAAGTTAGAGTTGCCCAAAGCCATCATATTTTTCAGGTGACGTCACCATGTGAAAGGCCTTTGAGTGTTCCTGGAAGATTTTAAACATCATCAGTTTAGCGCCACGTACACCTCACATGCACATATGATGGTCAAATACTTTTTCTTCTTCAAGCATATCTAAGGTTACGTATCTCATACAGCCCTCTCTTTCCCCACAAGTCTCTTCTACCAACTTATCCAGCTTACTTAAGATTGCACTTGTGTTATGCTTCCCTTCTTTGTGGATTCCATTTCTACTTCTTCCAGGTTTCCAAAGGAATACTAAGGCTACAGTCATATGTTCTACCCTGTCTAGCTGTATTTACCCATATAATTCCACGTACCTTGGGTGTATAAAGCACACCACTTCGGGTCACAATCACAGAGCTGTTAGTTTTCATTCACTATTCAGAAGAATTAATTTAAAAGCCAACCATTAAACCCACTCTAAACATAATTTTAGGTTCCCAACAGAAGGGCAAAGGAAAGCCTGCACAGCAAATTGAGAAGGGGGACTCACTTTGCATGCTATTCTGGAATAATACTTATCTAATGCCTTATTGTTGCTGTTATCATTATTATTATTTACTTAATTATTTATTTTGCTTGGATTTTTAAACCAAGTTCATGTAATATTGCTTAATACTAAGCTACAGCAATAAAAGCAGTCTTGCCTACAGTGCTGTAGAACAGGATGCAAGCAAAAACTATACTAATTAGCACACAATTTTCAAAGGTCAATTATCACTTCATTAGCCAAGCCATTTACATCCCTGCAATATGCAGTATTCTCCAATTTTAGACAGTGAAATGGGAGAAAAATGGATTAAATTGCTTAGGGTCAAATAGTACAGTGTGTTGCTGAGTAAGAGTTTAAACTCTCCAGTAGCTTGAGTAGCTCATAATGGGCCATTTTCACACTATGTCCTTGTCCAGCTGACACCATCTTCTGTCAGATGTTTAAAGAGATAGGACAAGCTTATCTACCAAGAAATGTTAACATCCACTTATACTGTGAGTAAATTGCATTTCTTTACCTTAAAAAAAACAAGCAAACAAACAAAAAAACCCGGAAAAGACCAATTAGCAAAAAATGTCTGGCTTTATCTTACTGTGAGTAAACTGCATTTCTTTACCATAAAAAAAAAGGACCAATTAGCAAAAAATGTCTGGTTTTATCTTTGCAGTCACGTAACTTAAAAGTAAGTAAAAGCATAAAGAATAATCAGCACCTATATCTGTCATGTCTAGAAGCAAAACCAAAAAATACTAAGATGCAGTACAAGTTGTCCTAAAACTGCTTCTAGTTCAACAATCAAAACTTTAAAAAGAATACAGTCTGAGCAACTTTTAAGGTATATCACAAGTGTAATAAATAAGATTTTTTTTTTTCCTTCTCCCTGGATTTTAGCTGCATGGTACATATCCGAAAGGATGTATGTTAAAGTGATTTTGGGCATGCAATGTCAAGCAACTCAACTTTCAAAATGTAACAGCTAAAGACTGCAGGCCTTAAAGTAGTCTTGTTGCATATATGGATCGTACACCATTTTTATTCTGGTGCTAGTTATCATACTATTCCCTCCAAAACCAGAGATTTTGTACACTGTTTCTTATTAAACACATTGAAAAAAATAATTTCTATATTGCAAAACTGTCATCTTCAAATCCTGGAAGCGTTCAGAAGGATGCAGTTCTGGCTCCGCCGCAGACCTCTGCTACCACGCTCGGTTTCAGCACAGTCCGCCAGCATCTCTACAAGGGCACTTGCTCCGCCAGCCTAGACAGGTCAGCTCCCAGTGAGGAACGACACAAACCTCTAACTGGAAACTTTCAGCCTCCAGCAGAGCTGGGATTTCTTCCCCTACCTACCCAGCTTCCTCCTTATCTGTCATTTGCACCCATACTCACTCTATGATTACATTTTCCCTTTATATTGTACTCTCCTTCACTTCTACCCTTCAAACTCCTACGCCAGCACAGGCTCCTTCTGGTTTTCAGGTGCCCAGCTGACAACTGCAAGGGCTGATGAAGAAGTAGTACAAAGCAAATGTAACCATGCATGGCCTCATCAGCTTTGACCCACCTTTCACTCCAGCATGCAACCCTCTTTTTTTCCAGCTACTCCAAATTTCTTAAGAAAAATTTTTAAAACAGTTAGCAGACCTCTCCCTTTCCAATTAAATTCAGACCCAGTGAGTGACCAGAACAGATACGGAACTGATTGCTGCGTTCCCAGAACAGCTGTTCACACTCACGTTGACAGCATCAAATCAGCATCGTGCTTCAACCCCACACATTATTTACAAGTCACCTTGCACACCAACAGCTGAAACCCCATTTCTTCTTTTAAAACTTGGGCTAGATCATCATTCAGGAAATCACTCCCAATCTATTTTTTTTCTTCTGACAACTAATTCAATGAAAAAATATACCCCACTGATATATACCCCTGGATTCTCCACATCCGAGTACAATAATGGATTATCTGCTTGGTTTAGAAACAAAAAAACTCACTACATTGCCATAAAATAAGATAAAGCTCAGCTGAGAGCACCGAAAGCTAGAAAGTGATATTGCTGTACTTTGCTGTTAACCTTTAAAAACATAGCCATTTCAAGTTTCAGTGATGAAAAGCTTTATTCTTCATAAGCAGTGAAAAAACGAGGCTCTTCAGTTTTCTATGAATCATTACCAGGGCACCAGCCATTTTTGGTCCTATGCCAGACATAATCGTTCTTATAAACCTTTGTTACAGGTTGTCAGCATTTGGGTTTTTTTACAGAACTTCATTTTCCTCATACACTGCACTTAAGTTACAATATATACCAAATAATCTGGATAATCAAGTGAGACGCCTTTCTACCTCTGAAGATGCAAGTGCCAAATAGACAATTATGCAAGTACCTACAAAACACTATAAATCCAGGGCCATATATAGTCCTTGCCCCATCCCTTTAATGTCTCTGCCTCTTCCAGTTTCCCTTATCTCCTAAGGAGTGATTGATATTTTATACTCATGACCAGATTTAGAGAATGTCACTGCAGCGCTCAGGCTTTTGCTAATAGAGGTCACCATTTCTGATTAAATTATTGACCAAGATAACCTCAGGTCCATATACTACAAAGTTTTCCCCACACAGACATCAGAATCAAGCTTATTTTCAAGGCCATCTTTCTTTTCCACTCCCAATGCACATATTTTGGTGCAATCACACAAAACCCAATTGCTTTCCTTACGTGTATCACTGACCAGCGACCCTGCTATTGCAAAGAACCCGTGACAACAAAGAGAGAGTTCATCCCCTGGGTCAGACTAACCCAATAACGTGCTATAAGGAAAGTATATGCACGTGTTTTTTACATAAATCCTTTTACATAAAATTCTACCTTTCACCTACAGGTATTTTAACAAAATCCCATCATTTTGCTCCTCAAAAACTCTATGATAAATTTCACAAACTCCATGAAAGCGAAACAGCAAGTACTCAAAGAGGAAAAGTGACAAGAAATTTTGACTAAGCATATTAAAAACACTTAAGTTTCATAAACTTTAAGCTAAGTTTTGTCCTTCTCTATACACTGTGCAAAAAGCTTCTGTTTAAAAGGTATTTTCTGTATGTTTTCTCGTGACAGAAAGGTGAAAAAACACTGCCATGAACTCAACAAGCTTCTTGGGAAGACAGGATTTTTTTTCAAGCCCGGCTCAAAATTAGACTAAATCCCTTCTTTCCTCATATGTAAAGAAAGAGTTGCCCTCTCCATCTTGTCATATTGCACTACGCTCCAATTACATACACCACAAGCCAAGAAAGGTTACAAAATTTCTGAAGTTACTGCTGCAGTAGCAACAGCAACCTAAAATCCTAGCATTTAGAACAACAACAGATATGCACAATAGCAAAAAACGTGACATACTTTCCACGAAGTATTGGTGATGACCTGACAAACTGATTAAATTCTTTTTCTGGCAAGCTACTGCTTTATGAAAGGACTAAAGAAATTAGGGAACAGGCTTGCAAAAGAAAAGAACGTGTCACACTCCTCTTATTAAAAGAATCCAGCTTACCACTATTCAATCCTAAAACATTTAAGGATTTTGGTTTTGTTTGGGGTTTTTCGTTTGTTTGTTTTTTGTTTTGTTTTAAAACAACAACAAAAACAACCATGTGTGAGGTAATGAGCTGGCACAGAGATTATGTTATCCACTATTTATTTCTTCCTCAAGAGCAAGATGTATTTAAACCTGTAAATTGGTATTTTACTTTGTAACACGATGCAGCTCTCTGTGCTATGATTTGAAATACATACTGCAGCTGGAGAATGATTTAACCTGAGCACAGATAACCTGCACTTCCCCTAATTACAGATTCAAATAATAGCTGTGTGCAAAGTCTCTGAAGTAATTACAGTCCTTACTGATACACTGTAAGTGATGGTTTATCAAGTCATTTAGAAGGAAACCTTCCAGCAGTAAAGACATTGATGTGGAAGGATCTACTTTTCCTGTAAGAAGTTTATAATATTCATATGGTTTTCAAATTTGGAGTTATTAATCAACATGTAAATTAGAATTTCTAGGCTATGATTTCTGTTGGTTAGATATATGGTCTTTCAGCTACATAATCCTACCAGGGAACTGTATTAAAACATCAGGCTAACAGGCTAATTTACTGAACAAATACAGTGAGGAACCTGAAAATTACTGCTACTTTCTTGACATGATCTTGATTCCAAACCCTCACCTTCTATTCTTAGGTACCAGACCCTCATTACTCCATTAAGTTTCAATCAAACCATAAACTATCTGCAGTGATCTCACCGAGAAGGCTGCCAGGGCACGTACCTGATAAAACAATTGCTCTGGAAAACTCCTCTCTTAACCCAGAAAAGACCTTCTGCTGCCGCTGAGTTCTAGTAGGCCAGGGAGAGATGCCACTTAATGCGCACTCCACTTACAAGCTCAGAAATAAGAAATGTACCATCACCTTCACATGGGATATACAGTAAACATTTGAGGATATTCCCATTTTTCACTTTCATTTTTCAGAAGCATTAAGTGAGGGAAAATAGCTCAGTTATGTATAGAGTCTAACTTTCTCAAGAATCCTTCTAGAGCATTCTTTAGATAACAGCCCTGAAATCTTGTGAAAGCTTGTTTATTGTGTGCATTAAAAAGCTCACTAATAGGAAGCAGCTGCCTCATGACCACATTCTCTGAAATATCTTGAGAAATGAAAACTAACCTTGTTTCGACTCAATACTTACAGGACAGTATACAAAGCAAAAGCATTCACCATTATCTGGCTGGTTATCCTTAAAAACGCACAACAGGTGATGCAAAGAGCTTCCACCGTAAGGTTTCTCTGGAGGTCTAAGGCTCTTATAGGAAAAAAAAAAAAAAAAAAGATGGGTGGTGTGATTAGCTGACATTTCCATTCTGAGAAGAGTACAAAGACTGTGCCACTCTCCTAACCCAAAAAAGAATATTGTTCTCCAGTACTGTAACACAAAAGGAATAAAATATCCCATCTTACTGGCTTTACTACATGAGAAAAATCATTGAGGGCAGCATAGTCCACTCATAACATCATCTGACCTGACTGCAACAGACCCCACCAAACCCCATGCTGAAGTAACACAGCTTCGTGACAACTCAAACACGGCAGCATCGAGACAAAAATTTAAGACCAACTGGCAACATTTTATCTTTCTATAAACCCTTTCTATTTCAAAATCTCTACTATGCCAAGAGTTACAAATTTTATCACCCCTTCCTACAAGGGAAAAAGATCCAGATCACTCAGATGAGCCCGTGTAACACCTAAAATGCCCTCACACATATAAAGCAGTAAATGGAGGGGAGCTTAGGCCGTGGAGGAAAGGCTGAGTGAAGCACAGAGACTCTCCTTATCTGCCTCTCATCCTTACCAGCACTGTGACCTACAGAGCAGGGATGCTAAGCAGCTCCCCTCCTCCAACCCTCCCACGTCTCAGACGCTTCCTGTCTCCACTGGCATTTATTTTCAGCCCTCAAGATTCCTTTCTATATGTTCCAGGAACCCTCTAGCCATCCTCTGTCCAGATGGCAGACTTCAGATGAAGGAACAGGGTCTCGGAGAGTCTTTTCTTGGCCTGCTTCTCAGCAGCCTGCTGGAACTTAGAGGCAGGCTGAGTCTTGCACAGACAAGGCTCTGTTGCACTGCAAAAGCCCTTCAATCCCTCTCCACAGTTTTCCTCAATGCCCTCTTTGTCTTCAAACAAATTTGTCTTAAACCTTTTAACAGCCTCTGCTTTCCAGGGCCATGCTTTATACAATCCACTCCCTACAAAGCTGCAGAAAGCCAATAAAATGGCAAAGGAAAGGGGTCTTAAACAACGCTATAATGGACAACCAGAGCCTCAGTTTTCACTACGTATAAAGCAGACGCTATTTTGACAAGCAGATGCAGGAGAAAAAGGTAGAGGATTGGTTTCAGTCCTGTTGATCCCCGTCATCTGCAAGAGATTTTCTGAGACGTGACAGAAATAAAGTTTACATACTCAAATTCAATAAGGACCATCACCCTACAATGAACTATTTTCAAACTATGACTGTCCCGGATAACTAGTCCTTCATATCTCTGCACTGGGTCAATAGAACCGGAGCGTTGTGTAGTCACTAAGACCAACACAGTGTTATCACCAACGAATAACTGCTATGTCTCTTGCTTCAGAAAGTCAAACTCCTCCCAAAATAAGCAGAAAAACGGAAAAAAAAAAAAAAAAAAAGTTTCCAACTGAATCTTCACTGAACAACAGCTTCATAACTTTCAGTAAGATTTACTCACGTTTCCTTTAACTCCATTCATATCAAAGGCTATGACCTTACTTGATTTATTATATATATATAAGTGAAACAGTATTTCCAAGACCCAAGAGGGTTTAAATCTGAAATAAAGCTGCGTGCTTCAGAGTAGAATATATTTAGGCATAAGCTATTCTGAAATCAAATGCAGTAAGCAAGAAAGGTCAGTTCCCCATTTGAAGACTAGAGCTATCAGAAAGACTCTAATGTAGCTCTTGGCTGAAAGATTAATTTAGGAAATGAACTGCAAGAGAGAGAACAAATTACAGAACTTCAGTAAAACCCAACTGCGGTAGCAACAGAGAAGTTACAGAGAAGCTGCAGCAGCACAGAAAACTTCTAAATTTGAGGTAGAACCTTGAAAAGCCAGCATCTCAAAGGAAATGATCAGACCAGTGACGGGAAAATTAGGCAAAACAAGGGCTTGTCCTTCGAAGGTTAATAAAAAAAGCATCTCCTTGGTAGGAAAAGCAACGCAATCTAGAGGCAATATTATGCACTGCAGTACCACTATCACACTTGCGATGGTCTTTCTTTTTCAAAGATGCATAAAAGATTTGTAAATAATTTCAAACAGTTCAAACCCTTTTGAGATAACTCATTTAAGGGGTGTGATCTATTTGCTCGTTAGGGTAATATACTGACTGCATGATGATATCCATAGCTCCTCCCAGAAACACTTGGGATTGTCTAATTTAGATTTATCTACTCTTATGAAATGTCCACTGTGTGATGTACAGTCATTTACTGTGTAATAGCTGTAGCTGATGAACTGGTTTTAGGTTCCTGTTTTCTCTCCTCCCTTCTTTAGTTTCTCACCAGATTAAAAGAGGTGTAGCTTCATCAGAAATTATTTAAATTCAATTTACACATCCACAACCAATGGCTGGCTACTACTAGAACATCACCTAATTCCATGAACGGAAAATATGTTTCAGGAATTATGTTATTTAAAACTGAAATCAGTTAGAGACCACCTATAAACCTTCACTAATAAAACACAGGCAGAGACAGGTACTAAAATCATAGAAAATTAAGTCAATGAGCTGTAGAGCCAATGCAACATAAGGAGACACAGTAAACCACCCCATTATGATCCAAGACACTCATCCCCTTACCACTGGAAAGATGGACTCTCTTTATTTATGTCAATGGTTTACTAACCAGCACTTAAATGAAAGCTAGAGACTTGTAAGGGTGGTTCACAGAGAGCAGACCAAACTCCAGCAAGCGTGGCGCGAGACGTTTGGCCTCTGATCTGAAACCACAGTCATTGGCTTGCCAAACTGGTGAGGAGGGCTTTAAACTGGAGTTGCTGGGGCAGGGGAAGCTCAATCCATCCCACTCCTACCAGTGCCAGCAATACGGTGCCCAGAGCCTGGAGAAGGATCATGGGTCAGCAGGAGAGCACCTGAAGAGCAGCAAAAAGGAATTCCAGCCACTCCAGCCAGCAAGTCAGCCTCACTGGGGGCCCAGCTTAAATGCCTTCATTGGCAATACAATAATCCTTTTAAAACTTGAGTAATTAGTCATGCTTTGGAGAAAAATCTAGAAAAAATATAGAATTTAAGTACACAAAGACAACCAAGGGATAAGAGTGACTGAGGGAAAGTGGAGAGGAAAAAGACAATGACTGTAATAATACCTGAAAAGGCAATCGTCTATCAGGATACGCTAACAGAGCAAAAGAACAAACACGAATGAACAAGTATTATGATTAATGGAGATGACGACTGCTTTATCTATTAAACTCTATATGTTGTTGCTTTTGAAGTAGGATGGGAAGTGCACATGCTTGGTCCAGCGGTTACAGCTAAGCTGTGACAGCCTTAGGCGTGAGTAAATAGACAAATAAATTTGCACTATTTTTGACACAATAGTGGGAAATAAGAGGTTGCTGCATTGAAACTGAAGCATTACTTCCACATACCCGTTTTCAGTTCTGGTTTTAAAGCTAAGATCAGTCTATCACTTAATGTTATGACCATTCCCCTTGCATGACAGCAAAGAGTTATCTTGGAATTCAGCATGAACAACTCTAATGGCAACTGTATCACAGCCCAGGGCAAGAGTGCTCTAAGGGCAGAAGCAAAAGGGTAAAGTTTATGTTGCTTGTCTCTCCGCTTTATGAGCACCTAGGTCTAATAGCAACAAGAAAAATAATGCAAGATAATCATACAGAAGACAGGACAGTAATCCTGTAGCCTAGTAAACCTGAAAAAAAGCAGATGCTGAAGCCACAGGAAGCTTTATTATAGACAGCATCTATCTTCTCAGTCATGACATTTTCCACCATCACCCTAAAATCTCATTGAATCACCCTTCTCTCTTTGTAAACTGCACAGGGATTTTTCGCAGTGATTTGAAGCTAAATAAATGGCTACGCTTCATTTCTTTCACATTCAATTCTGAAAATAGGACCTGCAGTGAGAAGGGACCATAAGGGAATACAGCTAAATAGTCACCAAGTGCCTATTCCATTCTCTGAGGGTGGTTAGGCTACACTTAGCCCCTTCCATGTGTATTCCCTGGAAGCATCTGGTTTAGGTTGCTATTTTGATATCTTCATAGCAAAGTTTGTTTAAATAAAGCAACTACGATCTTTTGGCTAATAAATGCTAAGAAAATCTTTGCTCCGAGACAACCATATTCTGTTACCAATGGAGGAATGTCTCTGAACTGTCTGCTCAGGGTGTTTTTGTCAATAGGGCATTGGCCTGTGTAATATATATATAAAAAAAAAAAAAAAAATATATATATATTTACCCCTAGCAAATATACCCTCAGTATCTTTGGCTTTATTATCTCTAATCACCCTGAAACTCCCTGTCAAAAAAATCACTGTTTCTGTAAAGCTGTATGGGAAATGAATAATTCTTTATCCAACTCTTATAGACAGCCATTGGAGTTTGGAACTGAGTGCTATAGGGCCGCTCACTGTTACAAAACTTAAGGATCATGCAAAAGCTTGCATTTACAATATTTTTAAGTAATTGATACTGCTATGGCTTTCAGAAAAGGAAGGTATTTTCTGCTAGTGCTAGGAAACAAGAAGGGTGGAGTACTTAGAGTCTTTGGAAACTGGACATCCACATCGGCAGAAGCAGTGGGAGGGAAGGGCGAGGATTCTTGCCCATACACAACCACACATCCCATAAGATCTGGGCAAAAGAACCCCATGATTTCAATGTCATTCCAACACCCTGCTCATATTACTTCATTTTTTTGCAAGACAAATATCTGTTCTGAGGCGGTGGTTCAGAAATCGAACCTAGCGCTGTATTACAGGGAAGGGTTCTTCATAAAACTGTTCAAATAGCCCTATCACATCTTCCATACCAACAAATATATCTACTCAGCTGGTAATGAACTGATACTTATATGACAAGAATACCTGAAAAAAAATAAGAGGTAGAAATTTTAGACAGTTCTTAACGTGTCAAGACTGTGACAGCATCTGAGGGAAACTGAAGCTTACAGAAGAGTTCTTAACTTGGATCTGCAGCAGATCCAGGAGGATGCAGAAGCATTACAGACTGGTTCAGCCACTGGCCTACATGAAGCCTAGAAACCAGTAGCAGTCTGTCTGTCCAGAGAGGCTCTTAACTCACTGCAATTAGGCATAAAGAACATCTGCTTTTTATGGCATTTGCTATATGCTATCTTCTGTGCCTAAAACTGGAGAGAACCACCAGATGGGGGTGGCAGCAACATTAGGAAGGGAGAAAGTAGGTCTCTAATATGCAGTTTCTGTTCCAAGTTCTTAAGTGTCCTACTTGTTAACCAAGGGAGACTCCTGAACCACAAAATGAAAAATCGTAACCAATTTCTTATCTCTTGACTAGCACACCATCTGCAAAGCCTGAAAGAACACAGATTTACTTTGAGAAAATGTTTCACAGCCTTCAACTACAACTCAAGACAAGCACGAAGCGACAACACAGACCCTCCAGAAAGTACTAATAAAGTTTCTTGATCTAATCATTGAGAGTGACATAGGAGTTTACTGAAGAAAGGTGAGAGGGACTCAGTAAACTGCTTCTATCCTGAAGTTTTGTTTCATACAAAGAGATGTGGCAAACGTATATTACTAACATTTGTTACCACTAGAAAAGGCTAGCTTGAGGCAGAAATGCTGGACAGGAAAGACACTCAACATTTTGGTTTCTCCCTTCCTGCTGCTACCCCCCATCCAGTCCTGCTTCCCCCTCTCCAGCTAAGCTCTTCCCCAGGTTTTGTCTGCACAGTACCAGCTCATGTCCACACACGTCTGTGCTAGTTAATGTATAAAATTGTCTTACCAGCAGCAGCACAGTGAGCAGATGATGAATTCCATTCCAACAAAATTACCGGCAGGGGATTTCCAACAAGATGGCAATAGAGCAAAACACAGTTCTGATAATCAAAGAAACATGGGAAGCCCAAGATAACCAATTACTGAAACACGGCCTGAAATACTGGTAGCACTCTTCCAGAATTCAGCAAGATGCAACTTCTGGCAAGCAGAATGAAAAATGGAAAAAGGTTCTCTTCTAAAGAAAGGGTATATGTAGCTCATTCTTGAAGAGACAGCTGTGCAAAAGAAAGGAATACGTTTTCTGCCTTTCTTTTACCTATCAGAATAGCTGTTATCTAAAGTTTCCTCCTCTTCTTTTAGTGCAGAACTATTAAAAAAAAAAATCATCTCCTCCCCCTAATAAATGAAGGTTTAGCAAGCGTTTTGATAATGCCTCTCTCTGTGTAGTTCTGCCTACCTTTCAAGTCAGTTTGGTAGCAAAGAAACAGTAATTCTAAAAGAATAAATAAGTAATGAGAACTATTTTTTCCAGTCCTTCCTTTCCTCTTTTACAACATTAATTCCAGTGACTCAGACATATTAAAGAGTCCAAAATATCTATTGAGTCTGTTGTTTTTTTTTTCTAAAACCCACCCACTTTCTTGAAAAGCATTGAAATGGTTGCTTTATACCGTTTTAAGAGATTTCGTAAACTCCATTCATCTTTCTGCTTACTAGTCAAGAGGGAAAAATTCCTAGTGGCAGAGCCTCAAAGCCCCACCTTGTGGTAGATGCCTATAACATACACATAGGCTCCGCGGGGGGAAGAAATTCAGAGGGAGCTTACAAGTTAGTCACGTACACTTAGTCATCAGTCACACAGAATACCTCTGAAATGCATTCGGCCTCGGTAGAAAAACAAGCACTGGGGGATTACCAATAAAATGAAAATTCGGTTTTATTTTGTGGCAATAGTCATCCTGCATTGAACCATGTCCTGGTTTCGGCTGGGATGGAGTTAATTTTCTTCCTAGTAGCTGGTACAGTGCTGTGTTTCAGATTTAATATGAGAATAATGTTGGTAACACACTGATGTTTTCAGTTGCTGCTAAGTAGTGCTGATACCAAGGACTTTTCAGCTTCCCATGCTCTGCCAGTGAGGAGGTGCACAAGAAGCTGGGAGGGAGCACAGTCAGGACAGCTGATCCAAACTGGCCAGAGGGATATTCCATACTGTATGGCATCATGTTCAGTATATAAACTGGGAGGAGTGGGCTGGGGATGGATCACTGCTCAAGGTCAGGCTGGGCACCGGTCAGTGGCTGGTGGGCACTTCCATTCTGCATCAGTTGGTCTGGATATTCTCTTATCATCATTATTATTATTCTCTCTTCCTTTGCCATCCTATTAAACTGTCTTTATCTCAACCCACAAGATTTATTTTTTTTTTTTCGATTTTCTCCCCCATCCCACTGGACGGCGGGTGGGGTGGGGAGCAAGCGGCAGTGTGGTGCTCGGTTGCTGACCGGGGTGAAGCCACGACAAAGCAGCAGGTAGCACACGCACTACTCCAGAGCAGCTGTTGCTTTCCCCATGTTTGCCGGCTCCTGTGCGCTGGGCTTATTCAATTTGTAAGTAGGGAACAGGGAATCACAGACAGCTTTATCTGGCCGAGGGGCAGACAATCAAAGAATATAGCAACCCTGCCATTAAGAACAGATAAACGATTAACAGAACTTCATCTTGTGATACCAGATTGACTGTAATTTTACACGGGTATGCTGAAAGCAATCCCCAGTTCTCCTCCAGCCATCTATTACAAAGTCAGCTGAACGTCCACATTGAGCCATTCCTAAAAGCTGGGACTGTGAACAGCATATGCTACCTATGACTGCATCTGGTGAACTGTAAAGGAAACTGAGCCAGTACTGCCCTCTACTGAGAAACGAGCCTGCACACGAAAATGATCGCAGGCATACAATTCTACTTGTCTGCTTCAGAGACGCACCTCATTTTCTTTTGCTCCTTCACAATACTTGGGGTTCTGTTTTATCGTGTGTTTTCATGCTGCTTCTTCCCCGAGAGGGCTACAAAGGCATCACAGGTTTCAAAGTTTACATACTATAATACCATGCCAGCACATACAGACCCCAGAAATCAGAGCTGCTGCACTAAGGCACTGCAGAAACAGCTCATGTTTTTAGCAACGGGAGAGTAGATAAACAAAAAATAAGAGAGAACAGACTGTGAGGTGTTCAAAAATAACTCCAGAAAAAGGAATTGAAAATTTTCCTTTGTCATCTGCAGTACATGAGATGTTCTTTTGTGTAATAAACCCAAGATACTTAAAGAACGCATATTCATATTGATTCAATACTTTGAATTAATGAGTAATTGATTACTAAGAGTAATCCATAATTAGTAATTGATTACTAAGAGTAATCATATTACTTTCTTCGATATAAACCTTGCAATGTTCCTATTTTCAATCAGTTGCTCCACTTTGAGGTTTAGACATTCGTAACAGTCTGAAACTCTGAATAACTTAAGGGCTGAAATACTGCACAAAATCTGAAAGTGGAGTACTTTTAGCAACATAAATATAATTGGGCTGAACAATATGTGGGCTTGGAACACTAAGGAGCAGGCAGTTTGAACTGGCTGAATGCAGGATCTTTAAACCTATAGAAAAGCCGTCAACATGCTACTCGTAAGGAGGAAAGCAGATCCCTGCCAACTTCCTGCTGCTCAGGAGCTGGGAAGTGCCTGCATCGCAGCCCCGAATCCCCCACTGGCAGCAGCCACCAGAAGATTTTCAAAGTTGCTGTAGGGACATGGCGTGCACTTCAAGTTTCCGCAGCTGGAGGCTGACTCAATTCCCTCAAAAACATCCAAACCACCCCAACTTGACCACCGCGCACCGATCTCCCGAGGAGCGCTGGCATCAAGCGGCCACGGAGGGAGCCGGCCGCCCGCTCGCTGCCCCATCAGGTCCCCTTCCTGCCAAGGCAGGGACCCTCACGGCACACCCGGTAATCTGGTCTCAGTTTCACTTTTCAGCAATGATCGTATCAGAAAAAAATGAAGAGCAATTACTCAGCCAGCAAGGAGAAGAGGGCCCGATCTGCTGCTGCATGGTACCCTTTCAATCTATTTCTTAGAGTGCGTGTTAAAGTCCATATGTTAAAAGAAGTGCTTGGTTTAAATAACACTAAATATTTCATTCTTCCTGTTCTCTAAGCTATACTAGCTTCAACTCTGAATGACCTTTCACTTCACATAATGCTCCTGTGGGTAGGGTAGACTTTCTCTTTTAAAGAAAATAATTGAACAACATCCTAGGTTGTTCAAGGCAGATCCTGATTGCCCCCTTTAATACCAAAAAAAAACCCCAAACAAACAAACAAACAAAAAACAAACAAAAAAAAAACAAAAAAAAAAAAAACCAAACAAAAAAAAAACCAAAAAAAAAAAAAACAAAAAAAAAAAAAAAAAAAAAAACAAAAAAAAAATAAACAAAAAAAAAAAAAACCAAACAAAAAAAAACCCCAGCCTTTCACTGCAAGAAAAATGTTTGCAGCCTCTATAAAGTCCTTTGTAATATTCATTGTTGGTGGCTGTTACCCCAAAAAGAGCCCAGATACAGTAGAACAAAACAACATTAAATGTATTAATAGATTTTAAAATCAGCAGCAGATATTAAATAAATATACCCCAGTACATAACCTAAACCAATTTACCTCACCTTTCTGCACTGTGGTCTTTGAGATGAAAGACGCAACCAAACCACACAGCAACACACTCACTCAGTCCTTATTCCAAAACACAGAAGGGTATCTTAATTTTCAGAGTTCATGGAGCAGGACCAAAATCGCCGATAACAAAAACACTACATATGGATGGGAAGTCAAAAGCCTATTTGTGCATTAACACCAACAAAGTGAAGACCTTAAAAAAACCAGCATGACAAAGCAAAAGTATCTGTCATCACTGGCATGTGATAATCTCGTTTAAATTAAGCTTTGATGATTCCTCTTCATGAAACTAAAGCTTCAGTCTAAAAATTCTATCTAATACATAAAGGTTTTGAAGCCACTGCTCTCACTCTGACCCTCATATGAACCTATCAAAAAGGTAGCTCATCTTGAACTATAACTTTTTACTGAGTAATCTCCTTTTGCCCCCTGCCTTGCTTCAGCTATGCCTGTGCGCAAACATCAGATGTGGTGCTCTGGATTAGCTGACTTGCAGCACTGATCACTGCGTTCAAGAGCAGACAGACCACATCTCACTTACGGAGAGGTACACCTCATTACCACAGAACTGAAGGAACACACTGAAGCTGAGAAAAGCAGCACCTTTTGTAATTTATTTTTTTTTTGGAGCAAAGGCTATATATAGCACCTTAAAAAAACAGACGCAGCCAAATTGTTTCTGCAACATGAGAAGCAGCACCTAACCTAGTCCAAGTTAGTCTTGTTGAAATAAAACTGCATCATGTTTCTAGCAATTTCTTCCTTAGAAATTAAAAGCATCGCAGCTAGATTATCTCTCTGAAAGCCCCGAGCGCTGCCACATGCTTTGTCACTGTAGCAGTATCTTTCTGCTTGGCAGCCTCACCATGCTTTATCACTCTCTTGCTTCAGTTGCCATATGCTTAGTTTCTTTGGCTGGGAGATATTATGCCTGCT
>KL270932.1:52920-86675 GCA_000699545.1 Podiceps cristatus
GCGTCCATCGCGTGAAAGGGCAAGCGGGAACTGACATATAATTTTTTCCACAATTTCAATTAGATTTCTTTATCATCCTACAGAATAAACATTTATTACATTCCAAAGATCGCTCCAAAAGAGCCACAGAAGAGAACTGTCTGTCAACAGAAGCGTATTCTAAACTCACTTTTCAGCACATCCTCTCTATCATGAATTGTTAAAACAGCAAAATTTCATAAAAATAAGGCTGGACTCAGGCCGGCAGGTTATACAGAGAACTACATGCAAACGGTACGATTGCAAGAAGCAATTTCCAGGCAGGTAATTCATCCAGCACATGAGAACTGGGCTGAAAGCTCGGAACCCCAAGAAATTAATGCCTGTTTCACGTTACAAAACAAGTTTATTCATCTCCACTTTTCATAGAGATTACAACCCATAGAGACTGAGTGCACGGAACAAAATGCATCTATTTCCCGTATTGATGCACTCTGACAGCAATACGTGTACCGTGACCTTTAGTCCGTGTAGGCCTCTTCCGTATGTGTAAAGTGAGGTCAGGTTAGAAGTGTGGACTGCAATGACAGATTACATGAGCCTCACCGACGAGTCTGTGTGTTACATCATTTTCATTTAGCAACCGAAGACATCAAATAATTCTGTTGCCAGTATCCTGATACTCCTTGCCTGAGATTTCGTGCTAAGTACGGTTATGCTTACGGTGCCTGCAGCTCTGAACTATCCAAAAGGAGGAAGACTTCAACCAAACACTATTCCAGCAAAGGAGGTTAAGCAGTTAAAAAAACTAAACCTTTGTTAGTAAACTGTAACAAAATTTGACCACTACAATTTAAAATAGCCAATCAGAACAAGCTTCCTAATGAAAACTATCTGGAGAAAATAATAAATGGTAGCTTCAGTCACTTCCTTGGAAAGTAATACTGATGTAATAATTAGAAATTATAATAAAAGTAATGGAAAATATTTTTGAATTTACTAGTGATACACAAATGTACAGAAAGAAGTAGGTTTTTTTTCCTTAATTAGCATGCTCAGTCTATCTGACCTTTGAGATCTTTTTTTATGAAGGCTGAGAAGACTGGCATATTCTGGAACGTTGTCCTCGCCCAGTGCTAGAGAGTCATTATGATACATGCACTTGGACAAGCAGACTAGTCCATGTTTTGAACTTCCACATCTACATAGATGTAATAACTAAAACTTAAAAAAACACACACACAAAAAAAACTTTAAAAAAAAAAAAAGACAGCAAAAGAAGAACTGACAGCAAATTAATTTTTCCAACTGGTACAGCATGTGGGGAAGGGTCAACTCCTGAATGAGCCTCTTAAGGAAATCGAGGGTTTGGTTCTCTGGGTAAAACCATTGAGAAAGACATCAACACACACAAAAAACAGCAAACATATATGGCCTGCAATGAATAAGTTAAAATGTCCAGCCTTTTTATGCACTTCGAAAATTTAAGCATTCTTTTGAATGCACATTTATAATAATTATTTCCTGCACTATCTACAGCATTGCACACAGGGAAGCATCTGGACTCTGGAAATTCAGTTTCTCCCTGTTTTTCATCCTAATGTTACATAATGGACCAGCTTTTACAGTGTGACTGCCATCCTTGTCTTTGGTCCCTGCTTTTAAAGAGTGTTTTAGGTTTTTTTTTACAGTAACTTAAAACATGAGATCAGAATCTCATCATAAAATCTTTTGTGCCTAGCTAATTGGCAATGTCAGCATTATATCGTTAACAGAGAATGACCTAATCCATCTTATTCTGCACTGAAGATAGAGGACTCCTCAATTATCTTCAAATATGTGATGTCAAACATACTGCAGTTATCGGAAGCAAACACACACCCTTTTGGTTGCTGGGAACCAGTACTGTTCTAGTTTGTCTGGTTTAATACAGGATATCCACACCTGCAGTAGAGTGCAGTAGATCACAGTGACAGGAAAATCAAGTTGATTTTCAAAAGGTATTCTTTTCTCTGATAAAAAATAATCCAGAAGCAACAAGGCATTTTCACCTATGTGGTGTTTGTTTCCGCCCACCCCAACATATCTACAGTGTATTTTATTCTGTAAATCATTTGAGTGATTATGACAATTAAAAAAACCCCAACAAACAAACAAAAAACCCCACATGTCTGACAGCAAGGCTGAGCTAATTAAATTTAGCATGCTTTACTGTTTCTGAAAAGCTGTCTTGCTGACCGGAACAGTAATACTTCTCATCCACAGGTATAAAAAAAGCACTTTCCAAACCCCACACTTTTCTAAGCACTTCCCCCACTATGTACAGGGTACAAAAGCACACTCCTGCAAATGCACAAAGGTCAAAGGTAAAAGAGAAATAATCTTTATTTCTCCTCACACCTTAAATAAATGTCTCACATACTGGCCTCAAAATCACCCTTCAACCCTATAGTAAAGTTCATCAAGGTCCCAGACCTTAATAAAGAAGTCATACAGGCAAACTTACAAGCTGAAAAAGAAACTAACACTATAAGTTGAGTAAATAAAAAACTCACTAAAGCCCCTGTAAAGATATTGTAAAACAAAATATTGAACATATAAACATGATTAATACTTTAACAGTCATCACCAAAAAGACAATAAAATACGTTTAGTAACATTTCATCAATTCTGTTTATAAACCCATAGCGCGGGAGTCAGATACAATCATTTATCATGTAGTCTCACCCAGCACAGCATTAAGTGCAATTCAAAATCTAGAAATCGGATAAAAGTAGTTTGTTTCCGAAAGGAATTTAAGGAACTATCTTCCCTCTAGCACACCACATGTCCCGAGCTTTTCCCAGTCGGTGGATCTCCCTTTCTTGCCTATCCGAAGGGGGATATATCACCACATCCTTAAAGGCCCCCCATGACGCTTTTCTTTCTCCCACCTCATGCGGACAGAGCCTTGACTCACATGCTAAGTACTTACTTTACTGTGGAAGCTTTTCCCAAAGGGGTGAATTGTATTTTAAGGACATAGTCTAGCACTAATACATTTCAAGAGAAAGTAATAGGTTTAAGGTAAAATACAGAGACAAGTGGCATACCCAGCTGTTATTACTGTTGTTCTGACATCCAGGTTAATAAAAATATAGCCATGATGCATGCAGCACAAGAGGTATATTAGTTCACATCCCAAGAGACTTATCTGAGCCTAACATAACTTTTATCAGTCATGCAACACAGCTGCAACTGAGAGCACCCCTTCATGCAGCCACAAAAACTAATGCAGGAAGTCCTCCGCTTCCTCTCATCCTCATTACCCTTCCAGAACGGTACTTGCGATAGAAGCGGCAGCATCCTTCATGTAAACATGTATCTTCTTGATTGGCTTGAGGCTGCACAATGTTCCTTTGGAAATATGTCACTGAGAGACCCAGAGCACAACGCTCTCCACCGTCTTTATGTACCCCTGGGAAACAATACTCACCGCCCAAGGTCATCGTGAGGAATACCATTTATAACTTGCTAAGCTTAAGAAGCTATACAGCTCTGCATAGCTGTCAATTCAGGGCAGCAGCTTAAAGACGGGGCAGCAGCAAAGCAGAAGGCAAGAGAAGAGTCCCCTCCATAAAGGCCTGGCTTCTCCCCCAGAAATCTCACGGTCTAATGAGATGGACCTCGTACCTCAGGTGGCATTCTTTCTTGACAAGCAGAAAGATGGCTTTCAGTTAAAAAAAACGAAGCACGATTCATCTGTAGGTCAGGAAGAGATGAATGAATATTTCAGATCCTTAATACCAGTGGTAGTCTTCCTCTTAAAGAAAGCTCTCAGTCCAAAAATCACTTTCCTTTCTGAAGAAAACCTCTTCTTTAGATACTGGAATCTTTCAAAGAATTACCCTCTCAGGGTAAAAAAAAATGTCTGTGAAGATGCAGCAGTCCACAGCAGAGGGCAATCACCCTTGAAAACACTCAGTCATGTACAATACATTTAAATCATGTGTTCTCTAACAGGCAAATGCATTACAGATTTAGAAGTTTATAGTGAAGATGGAGGGGTTTTTAATGAAAATCAGTGTACTACTACGTTTTCCGAAGACAACTAAACACAAATGACCTAAACTAATTTTAAATATGGTGTTTACTGTTACACTCCTCTTGTCAGACAAGCATGTCCCAGACCACTGTGGAAAAATTTATGAAAAATGTGTTCATAGTTATCATGTTACCAGTAAAGCAACAATAAGAAACTCAAAGCCTGAGCAACAACATAGATGGGAATCAAAGCTGAAGCCACAGGACCTGAGTGTGTCACATTTCCTCCCCCCTGACTCAGGTCTGGAGATATTCTATGGAAAAAAGGAAAAAACACCAACACCCAGAATGGTAAAGTATGCCCCTTTGACAAACCTGCTGCATCACTGCCTTTTTTCAGAGGCTCCCTTGAAAATGTGGTACAAGGAAGAGATGTATCTACCCTGAAAAGTGAAGTACTCAAAACACGGTTTAGAGCTTTCAGTTGTAAATGCTGCCAGAACTCATTCAGCTTATTTTAATGCCAGATGTATCTTAAATTCCTGGTAGTGTTTCACAGATAACTAAGAAACAAAATACAACAGTACCTCTATTGCCAGCTCCTGCTTACTTTTCTAAATGTATAAACAAGCCAAGCTGAATTGAAATCATTATGTTTCAAAACATCATCCTCACTATCACTTATTTCATGGGCTACAACAGTACAGTTATTTCTTATTATCCAATTAAGCATTTTTGACAGTGTGGCTTCAGAAAAAAGTCAGATTTTTGCTATTTCAGGAAAAAAAGATTCCATTTATAAAGTACAATTTTCTAAAAACCCACAAAATACATCTGTGCAGTACAGAAATTTCAGCTTGCTTCTTGAAATGGTTTACTGTTAATTTTTCCATTTAGCTGGAACCCAAGAGTGCTTGGAGTCTTCACTACTGTGTACAATATTGCTTCTGCAAATTAGGCTATTACCCGAGCAAAAATTTCCCTGAAAGACTGAAGAATACAAAATGGACACAGAAAAAACACTTTTAAAACATTTTTGATGTGATTTGCAAGATTCTTTCTAGCACCTGAAAACTAAGTTAGTCTTCTGACTACTGCTCCTTCTTCAGGCCTACAGCAGTGCTGCTACAACACCAAGAGTAGGTTAATAGCCATCACTTAGGTGTAGAACCAATATCCACAAAGTTTCTCCAAAATCAACAGCTGAGAGCAAAGCTCATATAAATAACTATACCCATTCTGACCCATTGAAAATAAACTGCAGCCTACATATCCCAGACTTACACTGGGGAGGGAAGACATGCAACATGAAATTCAACCACAGCCTGGAGATACTGATGGCATCATTTTCCTAACATTAAAGGTGTGCTGCATTTTCTGGTACCACAGTCTGTGTTAGTACAAAAGTCATCCAGGGGAAGGAAGAAGGGGAAAAAAAAGAAAAAAAAAAGGGGAAAAAAAAGGTCTTTCTGCCTATCTAGATAGTTATCATACCTACCAATCTTCCAGCCCTCTTAGCACCTTAAGATGCAGATTAAATATCTCAAGGATATAACCATATCCAAGTCTTTTAAAATTATTTTATCACCATTATCTCAACGACTTACCTGGAGTTAACCATTTTAGAGATGGGAAATTGTCCTAGTTTCGTCTTCAGCAGCTCCTGTGGTTTGGATTTAGTACATGAAACAAGGTGCCAGCAGCTGCTGCTGTTGGGTGGTGGCGAACGATCAAGGACATTTTGCAGTTTCCCAGGTTTTGCTGATGTGCAGGTGCAAAACCTGGGAGGGCACAGCCAGAATGGTTGACCCAAACTGGGCAAAGAGAGTATTCCATCCCATAGACGGCATGGCCAGTGTGAGGGAAGGTTGGCCATTGCCCCCTGACTCAGGTTCCTTGTTTGGTTAGTTTTCTGTTCATGTTCCCTTCTTGTTACCTTTTTTATTTTTTTCCTCCCCTCCCTTCTCTCCATTCAGGCCTGTTCGTTTGTTCCCTCACACTCTCTCTATGGAACTGGCTGTTCTGGGATGGCTGCGGGGGAATATCCCTGCTCCTGGCTGCTGCTGGGGACGGGCTGGGTCAGTCCTCGGGTGGTGAGAGATTGTGCATTGTTCATTTTACATATTCTATTATTAATATATATTCTATCTTCTTTGCTGTCCTGGTAAGGTGTTTTTATTCCATGTATTTTATTCCATGTTTACCAACAGTTCTTAATAAACTCTGCTAGCAAATATTTGTAACAATATGGACACAGGATTCTCCTCCCTCCCTCCGGGAATGTAAGGAAATTTACTTGCAAGGAGAAAGTTTAGAATTATTTTATCATCCCCATCAGAAATGGCTCTTCAAGGGTTCTGTCAGGGTGGAGATCTAGACAACTTTTTACATTCATTGCTCCGTGGTAAGTCTATGGTCCATGTTCAGCATAACCAAACGCAGATTGCACTTTCTACCACCTATGCAATATCTGCTTTGTACTTGATTCAGGCTCTATGACCACAACTTCAACAGCTTCCAGGAACACCAATGTTTGTTGGGTTTTTTTTAGTTAAGCTGCACAAAGTAGTTAAATACTATCCAATATTCTACAAAATACTTCATTACTTTTTCTAATCAATATTTCTCCAAGAACGATACGCCACAGATTGCTGGTGTCCCCTCTGCCTGCGTTTCCTACTCTGCCCATCACCTGTTACCTGCAGTCAGGGAGCGCTCTGGCACCCACAGTGCTCCCCATTTCTCTTTCACAGTGCTTGCCCACCCCAATGCATTACAACACCTAAAGCAACCCAATAGCTACTGGGGATGGGGGGCTGGAAGAACAAACATTACAGGCTGTGGGGGAAAAAGAAAAAAAAAAAAAAAAGAAAAAAAAAAAAACAAAGCAGAAAATTAAAAAACCCAAACAAACCAACACAAACTATTCTTCTCTTTTAGCAATATTACTCCATGTCTCACATTCACGTTTCTTTACCTGAGGATCTAGCAGCTTTAGAAATGCCTCTGGTGACTGTATATGTTTTGGACATGAACAATTTCACTGTTTTGTTTTGGGTTTTTTTGTGTTGTGTTGTGTGTTGGGGGGGAGTGTGTTTGGTTTGGGTTTTTTGTTTGTTTTTCCTTCTATTTTCAGTTATTTAAGAACAGGGTTAAGAGAGGGAACCTGCACTTAAGAACTAAAAAAAAGTCAATCCCAAACCTTTCATATTTGATGTAGTTAGTTCTTATATTTTTTATAACAAAAACCTGATGAAAATACTGTTGTAAAAAGAACTTCCTCTTTCATTTATTCACATGAACAAGTTATTTCAAGAACTTAGACCATTAGTTTGTCAAGCAAATGAACTGGTAAACTTTACTATGCAAGGCATTACCAAAAACTACAACATATTTTGGAGCAGCCTATGTTCTCTCAAATACATGTGCACACTTGTGCACCAACATCCTCATACACCTGCTCTTCTTTCCTAGTAACCAAGCGGTAGAGGATGTTACATTTGCATCTATGGATAGTATGTTTCTCTATTTTTTTACCCTAAAAAGCAAAGTTCAGAGATTTGCCTGTGCTGAAAAATACCAGCTAACACCTGCTAAATTGCCACATAAAAAGCTGAAAAATCCCTACTCCTTGAGGATGCCCCTGAAGTAACCAGACAGCCCCACCACCCCTGGTTTGAAGCTGGCAGCTACCGTGCCCACAGCCACCAGGTCCTGTCCAAATCGCGGAGCTCAGAGATGAGTTTCTCCTGGAGGGCCTCGGTGGTGTAGGCGTACAGATGTTCCCCCGAGCAACTTTGGGCAAATAATCAACTGACTCATCATCAAGAAGAACATTTAAACTAAACAGAACCTACAATTCATTAGTTACTCGAACTGACAGCACCATAATGACGAAGCCTGGTGAAGAACGCTG
This sequence comes from Podiceps cristatus, assembly GCA_000699545.1. Lineage (NCBI taxonomy): Eukaryota > Metazoa > Chordata > Aves > Podicipediformes > Podicipedidae > Podiceps > Podiceps cristatus. The sequence continues at coordinate 60,839 of KL270932.1, forward strand.
GCTAATGAAGAAACAGCAATTCACAACACAACGCACAGCATACTTTCAGGTTTCTCTCTTGAGTTTGGCCGAGGAGGTAAAGGGATGCTGACAACAGTGGAAAAAGCTACATGGCTTGTTAAAACAAGGATGGCTGCCCTTTTCAAGTGACTAATGTAATTTTTTCCCTCTAATTGTAGTTAGCAGGAAGGTGATATTAGAATAAGCAGCTCCAGGCGGTACATTTCTCTTACAATTATCCAGCATTGATTTGGTTTTGGTAATTGCCTTTGGACATTTTAGAACAACAGACATTATGAAACATACACAGAAGAAAAAAAATGAAAGATAGTTTTTCATCAGACAGCCAAGTACACATTTGTCTGGCACTGCAAATAAGTCGTCCTCTTTGTATCTGAAAGAAATGTTAAACTGAGGAAAAAACATTTCATAGTAAATGAGAGGTCTAGCACAGAGATATCCAACATTATCATGAAACTTGCACAATTAAACCATGTTTATTTAAAAGCAAACTGATCTGTACAAGAGTTAGTCTTGTGCAGGTCTGTAAAATGTTATCAGTCAGAATTTAAGAGCTGCAGGTTGAAGTACAAATATTGGAAAAGCAACACATCAAATCTTATAATGTACTGCTGATTTTGGACCTGGGGTTTTGCATTTTCACTTTCAGTGTGAAAATAATGCAGCAGTAACTACCATGCACTCACCTGTGCATAAAAATGCCTCAGTGCAACACAGTTTTCAAACAGGTCTGTGTTATGACACTCAAACTTGGATCAAACTCTGGTAGGGCAACAAAAGACACTTATCCAACAGTTGCTGGTTGTTTCCGTCACAAGGAAATACCTCCAGCTTACAGTTCTGTTCTTTCACAGCTGCACAGTCCCCATCAACCACATCAGGCCACAGCGCAATCTTGCAAGACAAAGAATATTGGAGAATTTGACCCTTCCCTCTGCACTCTGGCACTGCTGACGTGCAGATGGTAGGGACCTGCAGGCTGGGTACCTCCCTGTTTCTCAAGGCTTTCAATGCCTGTCTAGGGAGCATTGGCCTTCAACTGCCATTGGCCTCTAGCAAGACAACCTGATTTGTGCTTTGTTATTCTAATACATGGATTTGCATAGCATTCTTGAAATATTTTGCTGGAAACACACTACTTGAACTTAGTTCTTTAAACATCACTGCCACCCCAGTCCTTAAACACTTAGTGGAAGCCATACCCCAGCTTTCATACTTCCAGCAGTTGTGAGGAACAATTTCTTACCAAACGTCAGGAAGCATTAAGTCACCAGCCTTCGTTTCACAGCGTAAAGACTGCACTGTAGAATTAGGTGAAGTAATTTTCCATGTTCTTCCTAAAATTATTTCATCCCACAAACATTAGCTATTCCTTCAGATTCTAAAACAATACGTGACACTAATCACAGATTTTGCCTACTAAACAGCTACAATGCATGATTATCATATCCTTCAATTAAGGACAGGGTGTTCTACTTCCTTAATGGTGTCAGATTTTGCCTGCTAAATAACTACAAAGCATCATTATTGTATCCCTCAATTAAGGTTATGGTGTTTTGCTTCCTTAACGGTGACTGACCAAACAATGCACAAGCTACAGGAAAAGAGCCACATTCCTCTCTCATGCTACCTGCAGATTTGATTAATGATCAGAAGCTGTTATTGTAGTCAGTGCTACAGACAGCAAAATGCAAGATAAACTCAGACAAGGACATTTCTTCTGCAGTCAATCTCTCAATACATAAAATACTCCGGAGTTTGTAAGTGTAAGTTTCTGTAAGAGTACTGCAAGGTGCATTCACTTTTGTTTAATTAGGAGTTAGTACTGATCATCACAACTATATATAAAAATCAGTCTGGAAGTACAACCAACTGTCCCAAATGCTCCTGAGCAACTGCACTGGTATTTGCTACATGGGAAGCATCGTTTCACCATTCTTGAAAGCACAAGGGCAATACTTTGCTGAGAACCAGAAGACGTGACTATAGAAAAATTACTCTCTTCAGGTGATGCCTGTGCTCTCTTCAGATGGGGAGACTGGGACTTTCTTAGTGACAAGCTGCCCCAAAAAGAAAAGATGTCATCTTTAGGATGAAGATCCCACTAATGTATGTTTGCCTGATGGAAGAATTCAGCTTCTCCTGTGCAACCAAGGAGACCAAAACATTTGTGCAATTTTTGAAAACACAGAAAACGTTTTAATTGATGATACACTACTTTTTAAAGTTAGCCTCGGTTCAAATCAAATCACAAGTGGCATGGCTGAGCGCGTGGTATTTTCTGCTTTGCTGGGGTGGCCGGGGTCCAGGCCATCTGTGTGGAATGCGCGGCAGGACATACCACCCTTCCGCCAGCATGGCCAGCAGTGCCAGCCGCTCCTGCGACCCACAGAAGGGACGGGGAGGGATCTCCTTTTGTTTGCCTTATTTGTTTATTTGCTTTACTCTGGCAGCAGGCAAAGGGCTCTTCTCCTGCCAAGTTCATTACCATTGTAAAATGTTCCCAATTACATTGAGTAGAGCACAATGCTACAGTGAGGAGGAAAAAAAAAAAAAAACAACCAAAAAAACACTGTAAAGTTTACAATTAAACTACAGGACTTCATAAGCCTTTATTTTGGGAAACAGGTGAGAGCTACATATAGCAAATCTCTCTTAAATGCTCAAATCCACACGGATCACTCATTCAAAATATTTCTTCCAATTAAGTTTTTTGTTAAAGAATCATCCAAGTGCTATCAGCCTCTTCATTTAGCGATCTTCTGCAAACCTGTTCCAAATAGCTTCCAAAACTTTAGTTTTATGTTTATATTTGGGTCTACTGAGTCATAGCTCATTTATTAACTACCATTTTCTACAAAGACCGGTTTGTTATTATCAACATTAAAAGGCATGCCTGTATCTCTTTGCCCCTACCATCAACTCTCTCCCTCATCCCACAAAGTTCCTGTCCCCCATTCAGCGAGTGCAGACACAAACTTCCGGTGCAGCATCTCCCAGTCTCCTAAAGATGACAAACTAACCAAGCAGCACTAAACTGCTAGTGGCAGACCTGATTCAGGAAAATTCCGTCCTCCTTTTCCTCAGCGGCACCACAGCCTAAATCAGCCTTTCTGTATGACTGTGCTCTAAGCATTTTTAAGCTAGCATCCACTACACTTGAAAGACAAGATTAAGAACTCCAGCTATATCACTCACAAAACCCTGGACACCAAGTTGACTGGCACAGCCATGTAGGGTAAATGCATAGGACAAGTTCTTACTCATTTACAACACAGTTGTGTCTACTATGCAACTCAAATGTTGCCTATTTTCCTCTGAAGAGATTGTGCTTGCTGACTTGCCTCTTGTGTCTGACTTAGAGTCCCAAATATATCTAGCATTCTCCCACTTCTCAGATCAGCCAGTGCTATATCAGCAGGATCTAAACTGCGAGAGATAGACCTTCCCCCTCTCCAAGAAAGAAGAATCCATTCCTGTGTAGTAACTAGAAGTTCTCCAAGCAAGAGACAGAACTACACTCTGACATGCAGGAGCAAGGCTGTCCCTTCCAAGATAAAGATAATCAACGAAAATATGGTACTTGTTTTAAAGGCATCATTCTCAAGTCCCTTCTGCTCCATTGTAAATCAAAGCATTTGCTTCACATATTCAGAAACTGATAGGAGACTTGACATAGTAATAACTCTATAATAGACTACAAGAGCATTGAAAATCCCACAAAACCCATATCACTTTCTCCAAATACATGAGGTTCCAACAGCCAAGAATTAAATCCAGAAATCTTTCATTGCTCTTTCACTATGGAAAGATTTCACAGCTACCCTTTAATACAAAAGGAAGCAGTAAGCTGAACGAGTGCTTACTGTCAACCTTAACCGGCATAAGCTTAAGAAAAAGGATGAGAGGAGAAGCAGGAGGGTAGGAATAGCATCAAAAGCAAGCCCTCACCCACCCCTCCCGAAGTTAAACAAAAGGCACAGAAACTAACCAAGCTGCTGTAGGCCCTCTGCCCAGATCGTACCTGCCACGCAGCTCCTGCCCACAAAATACAACAACAGACGTGAACATTTTCAAGATTGAATCTTACCCTTTCATGAAATGTTCCCACATTTTTCGACAGAAAAGGAACAGGAAAATGGACTGCTGTCTAAATCAGTTTACCTAAAATAAGCCATCCCTTGTTTGACACTCCCTCCTTACCCCGAGGGATTTAAGAAGCATGCTTTGCCATGATCTTGACAAGAGCTAATCCAATAACCCGGACAACCTCCCTCTTGCCTGCACAAGGACACAGCTGCTCTGACTCCTCATCTAGGCCTTGTATGTCCAAATGTCATCTGTAACAGCTCAGACAGATCTTTACTGAAGTAGAAAGTGTTAGGCACTCCTCTAATCAAGGCTGCAGTTAGACCCACACGCAGATAACCAAATCCTGAAGGCTTCTTCTGACACAAAAAGATGAGTAGAGCTTGTGGGTTTTTTTCACCGTCCCTTTTCACCTCCTATCTGTTACAGAGCTCTGCTAAAACTTGGTGCACTTCCCAAGCAAAACTGTCACCAGCTAATCTCTAAAAGCCAACAGCGCTTGCTCTCTCTCCCCCCTCTGCCCCAAATGGATCCGTCCACAGAACAAAAACAGCTGCCTCTGATAAACCTACATGGCTGCATTTCACAATACGCTGGAGACCTCCAAGTACTGTGTGTGAGCACAGCATGCTTGGTCCTGTAACAAGTGTATCGACACACTGCCCCTGGCATCCTGGAAGTACAAATATTACTGAAAAGAAGTGCACGAAATGAAAAATGTTAGAAGTGAACTGTGTCACAAGAAGAAACATACTCTGAACAGCAGCTAGGTAACTTCAGGTTGAACAAAATTAGTCATCTTCAGTGAGTCACACACAAAACAAAGTACAACTTGCAGAAAAAGCAAATTAAGAATGTTCTGATTTATTCCAGAACTTCATGTCATTTCATATTAAGGTGTATTTTTGTTTTGTAAGTTACACACTGGATTTTCACATCACAAAACACCTGGCTGGAAGCATGTGGCAACAGACAGTATGTGATGCACATCCTACCTTCTCTTTGGTCCCCTGACCAGCACAAATTTGCCATCTGTGACACTAAGAGAAAGGGAGGACATTTATTGCTATTCTTGTATAATCACATATTCAGTAAACAGGATTTCAAGTATAACACCTGCATCCAGCAATGAGGAATGTGTTTTATCCAAGTCAGTTCTTTACCGAAAGACTACATCTGACTGCCCACAAAGAGAATCTATTCCTGTCCCTGGGATACACAGCATCCCAGTTAAGGAGTGTTATGGCAGCAGAAAAAACTAGCAAAAGAGAGACATAACTTGGAGTTGAGCTTTTTGCTGGCTATTACCATAGTGGGTGACAGAACACAAAAGAAATGATACAGAATGAGCCTGATTTGCATTCATTTTGCTGTAGCAAAGCAACTTGAATATAAAAGAGAGCTAGTCTAATTTTAGCAAAAAATAAGCTGATGTACAAACTATTCTTCCAACAATGATGAAGTCAGAAAGGCTAAATCTCAGCTAAAAACCACATTTATGGAAAGAATGCTAAAGCATCTGTTGAAACATATCAACCTAATTACCATGTTCCCCCCAAAATTCACACATATATGTACAAACCATCACCACAAACCCTCACAAGATCTGCAGCGATTAAACGGGATACCTGGCAAGCTGACATGCAACTTGCTTCTGCAATTGCCCTGGCCCCTCTCCTCTTCTGTTTACCGGGGCAGCCTGACTTTGCCATCCTGACTGATTACACCTCATCATCAGATTTGAAGTTACTTTTCTTCCTCCAAACATAAGCATATTCTGTCATAGTGCCATTTCTGCATCCGCCATTGTAGCAAACAAGAGGAACACCTTTAGAGACATTTGAACAATTATTTATTTCTTAAAGGATATATTACTTAGCTGAAAATGGATTATTTTAGCCTGTTTTATAGGAAAAAGTGTTTCATCTTGTCTAGTGCATTATGAGTTTCTGAGAGAGACCATAGCACCTAATGGCACAGTTCCACAAATACATTAAGCCAGCAAACTGTCTACTACCACCATTGAAGTTGATCCCACCCCCCTCCATCACTCCTGGTCTCAGTCTTTGCTCTGTGTCCCACTCAGAGGTATTTGTGTAGCAGTACGGTGAATTGGATCCAGAACTGATCCCAGTTAAACTGAAATGCTATTTTCTTTCCATTAGTTTTAAGCTGTATCACTAGCAGGATGCAATTCCTAATGAGATCCCTCATGCACTTGAGCTGGCAAAGAGAGGGGAATAAACACCTGGAGTAGGGAGGACAGAGCACTTCTCATGGCAGCCCAGTTGGCCCAAAGTGCTCAAGAAACTATAGCATACAATATGTAGTGTTGTGTGACACCAAAATTTGTTATAGGATACTGTGGTGCTTTTTATAAAGACCTGTTAGTTCTTGTAAATCTGTATATTTAAAGGTCAGTTCCACCAAAGTCTTCAAGGTTGCCTTTAAATACCCTTTCAGATGTTGCTAAAATCCTCTTCTGGAGAGGCAGTAAAGTATATGTATTAGGAAATTTAAAAGAAAAAATTGTTGTAACACCAGAGGGATGTCATCCAGAGGGACCTGGACAAGCTGGAGAAGTGGGCCTACGTGAACCTCATGAGCCTCAAGGCCAAGTGTAAGGTCCTACACCTGGGACGGGGCAATCCACAGTTTCAATATAGGCTGAGGGACGATGAGATTAAGAGCAGCCCCGACAAAAAGGACTTGGGGGTGCTGGTTGATGAGAAGCACAACATGAGCCAGCAATGTGCGCTCACAGCCCAGAAGGACAACCGTATCCTGGGCTGCATCAAAAGGAGTGGGGCCAGCAGGTCGAGGGCGGTGATTCTGCCCTTCGACTCCTCTCTTCCCCACCTGGAGCACTGTGTCCAGTTCTGGAATCCACAAGGTAAGAAGGACATGGATCTGCTGGAACAAGTCCAGAGGAGGGCCATGAAGACAATCCAAGGGCTGGAGCACCTCTCCTGCAAGGACAGGCTGAGAGTTGGGTATGTTCAGCCTGGAGAAATGAAGGCTGCGGGGAGACCTTATAGTGGCCTTCCAGTACAGAAAGGGGGCCTACAGGAGAGCTGGGGAGGGGCTCTTTAGAAGGGCATGTCATGATAGGATGAGGGGGAATGGCTTTAAACAGGAAGGGGGTAGATTTAGATTAGACATTAGGAAGAAATGCTTCACCATGAGGGCAGTGAGGCACTGGAAGAGGCTGCCCAGGGAAGTTGTAGATGCTCCCTCCCTGGAAGTGTTCAAGGCCAGTTTGGATTGGGCCTTGATCAACCTGGTCTAGCGGAAGGTGTCCCTGCCCATGGCAGGGGGGTTGGAACTAGATGATTTTTAAGGTCCCTTCTAACCCAAACCGTTCTATGATTCCATAATTTAGCTTCTCCAGTCGCAGCCATGAAGAGTAGCAACACATTTGTTATATTGCTCTTTTTTTTGCCCAGCTGCATGGATACTAGAAGAGGAAAAACCGTGTATAAGAGATTTTTATTGATGCTGATTTTATGCCATAATTTTATAGTTTTCATACTTCAGTATGCTAATGTTTTGTTCAAAATAAATCCAAATGATACAAAATGATGAGCTAAACCTAGCATTTAGTTTTCCAAATAGTACTTGCACATTCTGCATTTTGATACATATGCTAATACCTACTAATTAGAACCATAACAAAGACTTTAAAGATAGGAATTAGGGAGAGGAACTTTCCAAACCAGATTTATCTGTTATAGGACAAAACAAACATTAGCACCATTTCTGCTGTATAATGATGCAAAATATTCTCAATAGGAAAAATAGTGGGAGGGAATTCTAATAGGAGAAAAATTAAGAAAATTGAACAAAAAACTATGCATTATAAATTTGCCATTTCATTCAGCATGTCCCTCCTCAAACACCGTTGAAATAAAAAATTGTTATCTGAATTTTAGCATAGCTCAAAAACAAGAGATACCACAGGTTTCAGGTGATACAGTACAAATTCTAGGTACAGTAATAGAAATGAGTGACAAACACCATGGAAGGGCTGAATGATGAAATCTATACTGCACTATTATGGTTAAATTCTCTGTCTCTGCAGCAAAAAATTGTCTTTTGTTTTATAGCACTTAAAGGACCAGGAAAGCTTCTATGCTCATATGCTTTTTTACATAGACAAAGGCATATTTTACTTTTTATCAGCACTGTAACTACATTAGGGTAAGAGGTTGTTTTACAGTAGCCTACAAAAGATGAAGCAGTATGATTTCACTGAATGGGAAGATACTAATCAGTACCTTGTATTAGCAATTTAATACCAAAGACCACTGAGACAGGGCTAGAGGTTGATACCAGTCATCTTCCTAGTAAAATTCCTTTGATACATGCTAAAAGCTCCTCCTTTTGCAATACTTAATTTCCAACAATCATTCTGCTTTTGTATTAAACCCATAAGCAAAATCATATGAATGTATTTCTAGTAAGCCTATGTTGAAATCCTCAAAAGTATTTCAGCATGGCAGGAATAGGCTGTTACACTATTAGAATTGCAAATTATGTCATCTTTTAGCAAGTGATCAGCAACAGGCCACTCAGGAGTGCTAGGTAATGGAAGAAGGCTTGCTAGTTAACGCTTCGGTTACAGCTAACCCACCTCAACCTTGCAGGCTTGCTTACCTCAGCAATCTGCACATTTGAAAGCAAGCAAGCACTAGGAAGGGAGAAGTTTACATTGCTGTTCCAGGCTGCTGCTTTCAGTATTTGTGCAAGTTCATCCGTAGTTACACTGTTCCATAATGACAACACAAATATTCAAACTGCTACCAGACTACTATTTTTCTTAATATGAACCCTGAGAAAAAAAAAAATCCTGAACCATAATTTAGACTACTTAGATATCTGTATCATCACAAAGTACTTCTAAAAAAAGCAACAAATCCATCCATTAAAGTAACCTTGCTAGTTGTTCGATTCTCACACCATTCATGAACATAAGCACTTCTATCCTTAGCGTTCACCAACTCTGTCAGATGCAAGCAAGAGACATCCTTCAAGCCACATTCTCAGTAGGAGTGCAAGACCGAAGGAAATAACACAACTCAAAAACAGGATGTGCACAAGAGATTTTTTGCATGCACATTCCCAATTTACAACTTCAAGGAAGACTTGGGCAAGAGGAGAGGAGATTCAAGCCCAGAGCTTTACATAACTGGCAAAACAAATAAACAGCAGTAAGAGGACAGAACAACAAGATTATGCTCCGAATGCTGTTGTCTAACCAGAAGGCAAAGCCAAGAAGCCCTGCAGGAAACAGGCTAGAAGCAAACTGTCTTATTTCCTATTGCTTCTGTGTTTAAAAACATCCCCAGTATGCATAAATCAAGATGTCATTGGCAGTGAAAACAGAAGGCCAGCTTAACTCCATAGCTACAAGGCTCTGTTAATCCCTCTCTAACATTCTCACTATGGTCTCTAGCTTTCTTTTGTTCTCATAATATCAAGCTATGACAATGACACACACAAAAGAAATTTGTATTCACTTGTCAGATACTGGGTAAAAATATCTCCCTCATAGGTACAGTAACAAGAATCAAAGAAAGCAGGGGCTACTATGGCATATGGACAATCATTCTGATTTTTGAACACAAATTTATTTACTGCAGCACCCAAAACACTGAGAACACTCACAGCTGTAGTCTAACACAGACCAACATAAAATACCAACATCATTACTTGGGTTTTTTTAAGATAATCAGTCTTTATAAACATTGCTAGTTCATGCATACATCAACTCTGTTTTTTAATACCACAAGATGTAGCAAGAAAAATGCTGTCCTCAGTAAACTTACTGGAGGGAGAAATCAGAGCAATAGAAAGCAATAGCTTTCCCATATAAAAAGAGAATGTCCTGCTTTGACACAGCCATGCTAAAAATCCACATTGCTTTTCTTTCAACAAGATGTATCATACTGAAGACTACCATGGAGTTACAAACACATCGCTGCCACAGTCCATCTGAGGAAGCAGGCACTGAATTTTTAACTTTTCTTTGTTTCCCTTCCACTCCTGTATGTGAACTATTTTCAAAATTATCCAAAGAATTTATCAGTAACTTCTCGTTGACTTGTTTTGGTAAAAGGTATACCTTCTAGAGGAAAAAGGATGGAGACACAGCACTTGATTATGAAAAGTTGTTCATATTTTAAAGGCTCAGAAGAACTGTTACAGCCTCTTGCTCCCTTGGCATATGACGAGGTCATCCTTTAGATGACAAAGCACAACCTTCCCCAAGAGATTCTGGAGAATGTTACACCTGAACAAGTCAAGTTCTACTGTATTTTTTAAAAAAATGCAATCTCACCGGGAAGAGCACAGGTACAAGGCTCAAATGTTGGATGCTGTCATACTTCAGTTATTTTCTGAACTGACTTAGCTAAACCAGTGCAAATTCTCATAAAATCCACATGGACAATATCGTGTACGCAATGTTTCTGGAACAATTTGACTTAAAACCTACTAAAGAACAATCCAGAGATGCGCAGTGGATTTTCAAAAGCCTGAAGTGAAAACAGTTCTAAGGAATATAAAAAGGTCATTTCCAGTTACTACACAAACCCGGTTTATTCTCGGCATGATACCAACAAATCAGAGGTAGCATTGAACTGACCAGCTGTTTGAACATTATTATTCCTTGCAGTACCCAACAGAATCATATTTTCCTCATCTACATACTTAGATACTACTTATATGTCTCCTGATCAAGACACTTCTTCTGTATTTATACTACTTAAATAAAATAAAGTTAGGATTATTAAGCTACTGTGTTACTAACCGTAAAACTTTGAAAATACAAAGTGTATTTAGATCACATGTTGAGATCTCTTTTGCATATGCAAAAAACCCAAAACACCCCCCCAAAAAACAACAAAAAACCCCCAAAACCTAAACAAACAAACAAAAAATCCACCAACAAGTAAAGTAGCCACCTAATAAGACAAAAGAAAAGAAAGCATTATTCTTTTCTAACAAGGATCCTCACTATTAGCATTTTGGGGGACAAAAAATTAACTTTAGCATTTACATACTCTTAAGTGGCAATTACATTTAGGAAAAGCATCTTCAATCCCTGCTCTTTTTATTTCCAGATGCTAAAGTAATTCCTACTGAAGGATTATAATTAGCAAACTGTGCTTAAACATTAACATTATATTGTAATTGACTTTAAAACACATGCACAGAAAAAAATTACTATAGACTGAAACCAACCCTTCAGGTTGTGACAAAAGTTTATTAAAACTTCAGAAGCTTCAGCTCAGCATAGCCAAGAGGAGCACGCAAGTTTTAAGTATTTAAATTGTTCAGGAAGCGCTGCCGATTCAAGATGACCCAGGCCAATGTACCATCTGGCACCTCTGAAAAACACATCCCCAATCCAAGCAGGTATTTGAAAGAGAAAGAGCTATAATAAAAAAAAAACAAGTACAGACAAGAAAAACAACAGTAGATCAATAACACAAGTCATGTATATAAACAAGCTGTCTTGTTTTCAAATTTACATTCTATTCTTCTGATGTTAAAACAGACTGCATCTTAATTCTTACTTCTTTCTGAGGACGGAAGAAAAAAGCTGTTGTATTTTCACCTCTAGAAAACTAGTAAAAAAGGAAGAGCACCACTGTGATTCAATATTAACATCCCAGGATTCCTTTAATTCCATAGGATTTAAAATTTTCTCCCCCAAGAAACAATTTCTTCTTTTTCCCTCATTATCATTGCATTATCAACATCATTAAAAGTTACTACAATGATTAACATATGTCTAATGACAGTCACAGGCCCAAAGGTGACATTTCAAGTACAGGGAACAGTAAATACCAGAAAAAGAGGGACTTTGTCATCCTTAGGAACCAGATGTTGTAATTCAGGGCTTCTAAACAAATGCAAAAATGAAATATACTAACAAGACAGCTGCCTTAATGAATGATAAATCTGAAAAACTTGATCTTAGTCTAAAAAAATATTAATTTAAAACAAAGAGAAGATACCAATTTCTTCATCTTTCTGTAAGACACCCCACAGCAGTGCAAATGCACAAATAGCCCTGACTTTAAAAATCAGGAGGAAAAGCATTCCATCAATACTTCTTAAGTTTTCCAGACTTAAAATTAATCACCAACTAATATATTTAGTACTTTTGTAAGAAGACATAGATATTGGAAATAAGTGTTACAAAACTTATTTTAGAAGGGAGTTATATTTTTGTCCCTCCACCACAATCAGATTTTTATAAAGTATTTCAACTTCCTGTGTGTTGAAAGGGAAAGTATTTGCAAACAGAAGAGAAGATTAAGCTTCACGGTGCTGTTATGTAAATCTGTTCTGGATAGCTACCTCCACATCACAGGAGCACGCCTAATGCAAAACCAACAGCCTACCAAGCCCAATATTCCATTTAAGACAACAGCCAACACCGAAACGATTTGAAAGACTCCATAAATCTCTGGAAATGCAGCTAATTGCCTAACACCATGTCCCAAGAGGTATTTCTTCCTGGCTCTGACTGCTCAGCTTTGATTCATGGACTGAAAACCAGTACTATCCTAGCTAATACACTTGCTAATATGGTTAATCTTTACAGAACTGTATTATTTACCTTAGTGAAGCATACAATTTAAACGCATAGCTGTATACAAAAATTCTTCCTATTTATTAGTATTCCAACCTTCTATCGTTATGCAAGATGACAAAATTGCTCTTTATTTTAAAAGTATGCTGGCAAGTCAATTACCTTTAAGTGCACTTTTGCCTTATTCTCACTCCATTTTTGAACTCGCTATTGCTCTTCCACATGATGAAGCAGAACAAGTAATTATTGAAATGTCGTTACTCTGAAGTTCTCCTGGATTTGATTTTGCAACAAGAGCATATTGGAGAATTCATTCTTTTTTTGGAGTGCCTGCCGCGATACTCATTGTCATTTTACTACTAAACTCCCAAGAAAATCGGTGTAAAGAAGCAAATCCAAAATGACATTAAAAAGTAACAGTTTCATGTTAGCAGCTGGCTGTGACTCTAGAATAGTATTTGTTTTAGGAACCTGAGTTAATGAGTAGCCCATGGCTATGTGATAACCATTGTCTTCCTTGGAGATCAGACTCCTTTTTGACAGGTTTATCTCACAATATTTTTACTTCCTGTCCTGTGCACTCCACCCACACCACTAGTCTAGGGAAACAAGCCACAGGGATAGTTCCTGTAAGCAGCCACATTATTACTTTCAGTGGGGAACATGGATCCAATTTGGATTAGTAGTTCCCACAGCTGTTTGGCCTGTCTTTTTTTTTATTATTATTTCTTTTCTTTTTTTTTTCTTCTTTCTTTCCTTTCCCTGCAGGTAAGTCCATATACTTGGGCACATAGTAGCAAAGGATAAGACAACAGTCAATTTGAGTCAGACTCTTTGAGAAACTTCATGTTGGCAACATCCTTTGTAATGATAAGGTATTTTTCACCCAAAATATATCAAAGCTAGGATGCATTATCCCTCTTTCTTTAGCTAATACAGACCAGATCTACTTCATTGTTTGGCCAGCAATACCAAACAGGTGACATTAACTGTTTCCATCTAGCTAGTAAAACCTTGTGTGCCGTTTTTAAAAAGTATGAGATTTAGGATAGTGGATCACAGAATTAAGAGGAATAGGGCAAAAGTAGTTAGTACATCTTCACATTTTGCTTCGCTAGGACCAAAAAGCTCTGGGTGGATTTGATTTGCACGTGCACTCTGGCTCCCTCATTACAACAGCCTCTGACCTTCTCCAAGCCTCATGTACTTTTTCATAGCTCATTTAACAGATACCTAGTTTGACTTCTAGAGCGCTTGATCAACATAATAAGAGCAGCAAAGACGGAGCAGTTACTAAACTCTAGTTTCAAAGGAAATGGCAGAGGACAATTTTGTACAAAGTTTCCCATTTCAGCCCAATCACATTTCCTTTTCCATCGCACTATCAAATCAAGCCCTCCGGAAAGCAAAGGTTCTTTCCCACTCAGGTACTGTGCGGTCCGCAAAGGGCACACTGATCTGGTAGTTAGGTGCCCTCAAGTTCAAATTTCACATCATTCAGAAGACACCAGTGCTTCTCCGTCTTAGCCCTTGAGATTGATCAATACTATCTTTTGGCCTGACTCATGATATGGTCAAATTGCATACACTGATTTTTGGCATAACTAGGACTAGAACACCTGTAAAGTCACAGACCCAAACAAACCACATCCACACCTCATAATAAAAGTGTGCTAAGTTGACAAGTAGAAGAAAATATTATGTACAAACCATGGGACAAGAACTACTGGCCTAGGGATTAAAGGGCAGACAATGTTTGCAGCCACGGGCAACTGAAGAGTCACAACAGTGACACAGACAGCACACGGTGATACACGGGTAGCGTGTCGCAGGCATCTATTTGCCAAATGTGCACATGTGGTGAATCAGGCCGCAGATGGATGAACTATAAATTACTCCTTTAGGTCAGGCATGTACTGGAATTCCCCAGATAAAAAGTTCTGTGTGCATTTGTTTTGACAGCTACAGTTCAACTACAAACAGTGATTCTACATAAGATACTACTGTGTGCAGTATTTTATAAAAATATCAAGGTCTTAGTAATAATGGAAAATAATTATTATACCGTTATCATACCCAAACAGGAAATGACAATGTATGTGCTAGCAAAGTTTTATTACATGTACTGGCATCATCCTTATTCCTATATTTGCTGCTTCTTTGCTCAAATTCTACCAGCTTACTCAAACAGCAATGGCTGTTCTTAACACCAGGGACCATCAGCCTGGTGATCTCTCCCATGCACTCGCAGGTTTGCCTCAAAAAAAAATTTATTTTTTTTTTTTACTGTTTGTCATTGAGAGACTGCTTTTCTACACAGGAAGCCAAGTCAAGTTAAAACAGTGAATTTGAATTGTATCTGTTAAAACACATTAAAACCTTCACGGAAGTTGTCATTCAGAAGTTAAACAACCTTCATGTTAGCTTAATTCATGATGCTCACAGAAATATTTAACACACTTTTCTTTTACATTTTTGGCTTGGCTTAGAAGTACTGCGGGTAGCTGACACACCCTAAACCAGTAGAACCAATGTGTTGAAATGAGTCTTGTCTTTATTTCAAAGTTACTTCCTTCTCAAGAAGTTTTTGCCAAGTAGAAAATAAAAAAAGCCCATGTTTCAAAATAAAGTGTTTAAACATGGGAATTTAATAGCAAGAATATTTATTATTTTATTTACTTAGAAAAAGGACTACATACATTTCTACTGAAATAACAAACAAGCAAGTGATTTTGTCCTGCAAGGGAGTGGATAATTATCCTGCATGTGTGTATGAACTGCAGAAATTATTTCTCCATTAAGATTACTAGTTTCAAGTATTTCCTACCAGTCAGCTTAGTAAGTTTTCACTCTACCTAAAACCAAGATGAACTTGATTTAAACAAATGCATTGATTCTATTAACAATAATGAGAAAACAAGTCTGAACATGTAAATAATATTTTGCCCATCTGGAAAGTTATGTCACATATAGCAACAGCTGCCTAAATTTTAGTTGATGACTGGGCACATCCTGCCTGAAACAAGCCTGGAAAACAGTCACAAACACTTAAACAGAACACACCACCTTACAGTACTGTGTGAAACCAAGAAGGCCACCCTTTAAAAAGTACACAAACACATTGCCTATAAGCTTGCAGCTTCCTAGGTGTGCGTTACAAGCATTAACACCGAATCTCCCCTCTCACAGTTGAGTGTTCATAGCACTTTACTCCACCAGCTCAAGCCTCAACAAGCTCAAGTGACTCAGGCCGGTACCTTCATAGTCAGCAGGGTGGGGCGAGAGACAACCTCACGACGGGCACCCAGGGGTTGTAAGAATGCAAATCACCAAATTCAGCATTTTGAATAGCACCCATAACTCAAAGTTAAAACCTGTGCTATGGCAGATCACATGGAAAAAAAAAAAGCGTATCATATGCCTAATAAGAAACATTAATAAATTCATCTGAAAAACACAAATTTCAGGTTAGCCTTTAAAAATTACTCATAGGCAACAGTACCACAAGAACCAAGTGAGGATGGACAAGTGAGATGAAGAACAACTACTGTTAGATGTCCATCCCGGAATACCATACAGAAGAAACAGTACTCCTTAATGCCCCAAAAAATCAAGCACCAGAAGAGTCCAACAGACACGTCCAACAGACCCTCTACCTTACAAGACTAAGACTAGAATTGAACAAAACCTAGCTACAGTCATTAGACCGAAGTATCTCCTTTGCTATTTCTTCTGTTCATCTCTTACCAGTCAAGACTTCTTTCAAACCTCAAAAATCAGCTAAATCAAAAAATGGCACTATCTGGTGACAACAAAAAGGGAGACACAGAGGAAACCCATAAATACAACAGAAACGCAGGTTAGCACATGGCACCCCAAACAAATTAGAAGTGAACCAAGAAAGGCTGGCTCACAATCAAAAGACAAGACAACATTGCAAGGGATTAGGTGTATCTGAGGATCTGGATACACTATACCAGAACCAGCAAATACTCCCATTTCTAATCTCATTTTTCCTTTCCTAGAAGAGATTCAGATAATGTTAAATGGCAAGACCAGTGCCTACCTGGGGCTTTTTGAATATAGGCTGGTTAGGTCCTTAAAAAGGTACCGGCCCCCCACTAAACCAGCGGGTGAGATTTAGCCAGCTGCCTTTGAGCTGTAATCCTAACATGGTTTTGTTCAAGACAGTCTATTAACATAAACAAGAGATACAAGCATGCCCAGAAGCTGCTGCTTTCTTCCCCTAGCATATCTCTTGGTCTGATTAAAGGCATCAGCCCTCACTACAAACTTGGACCCTTCTGTATTTGACGGAAAGTGGTCACGCACTAACACTTTATTAGACATGACAATCATGAAGGTTACAGACTGGAGTTACCATGTAACACCTGGCTATCATCAGAGAGAAGACTGACCGAAAAGCAAGCTATTTATCATTTATCACACCTGACAAACTCGAAGCTACAGAGTTTCCAGAGAAACCACCTCTGTAACCTGAGCCCATCCACAAAGTAGACACAAAACACCTCATTGTAAAAATAAAAATAAAAAAATAAAAATAAAATAAAAACAGGTTATGCAAAACTGGATAGATTAAGACGCACTGTATGGAACAAAGTCTTTCATGAACAACTCCATGCTGTTTTATGAAGAACCATACAAAAGAAATAAATTCTCTAAATTAGGAAATTCTAGACTGAAGCAACCGGGTTAGAGGGGGGGAGGAAAAAAAACAAAATAAAAAACCACCACCACACACCAGTCTCAAGGTCACCTCTATGCAACCTGTTTCACAAAAATGCTTCACTTTAATGTATAAACGCTAGGAGATTTCTCAGTTAAAAAGGGATGCAGATATATCCTGAAGAGCTCAAGTTACCAGACCTGGATCATTTAAAGACAGTTTTCCGCATGCTTACATTCTAGCTTAATGGATTTGTTCCTTGAATGTTCAGAGTAGGAAGGAATTTGATCTATGACAGTCATTTCTTTCTTGATTCCTGTTTAATTTCTGACATTCTTCAGGGCCTTGAAAATTGTATTTAAATGCTGTGGTGGTTTTTTGTTGTTTTGATGTTTGTTTGGTTTATTTTATTTTTTAATGTGTGTATTCAATGCTCTTTTTCCATTCTCAGAAACAGCTTTCTGGATTGTGTGAAGAACTTGCACCCTGACCAGTTTCTTTCGGCTGGCAGAATAAAAGGAAACTAACTTCAAAAAAACCTGCCATTTTCCCACCTCCAAATACTAAAATTACAGTACTGCTCTTCAGCCATTTACAGTTACAGACATTTACAGACTCATCATTCTAACTCCAAAATTAAATTATTTAAAACTATTGCACACTGTCTCAGGAGCAGGGAACCTCCTAGAGTGCAACTGTTTGAAGTGATGGAACAGTCACAAAGCAACAGTTCTTCCTTAAGTAGTTTCACTGATATAACAGTCTCCAGTAATATTATAAACAACGTGATTGCAAAAATAAATCGTAACAATCACATTTATTCATTATAAAGCTTGTTACAGTGAAGGATGCTTTTTTCTAATTGCAGAATGAGTGGAAAAATTTCTAAGGAGGGCACTAAAAAACTGAACCCAGCAAGTAAGTTTTACAACCTTATTACTGATGTTAAAATATACACGGGTTAAAAATTATGCACGACATTACTTCAGTAGTATTCCACTAGCAGAAACCCACATTAAAGTTGTTTAATAGGTCAGCAATGATCGCAGAACATGCAGATCTGGCAACACCGAGTTCAAACTTGTATACACAGCTATCTAAAAATTGCAGTCTCTTATTAATTTCACTCTTTCAAGTATGCTTGCTCTGGGCCCACATCCAGTAGATGTAACAGATGGAAACTGCCAGCGAAATATGGCAAAGCTATGCAGGCCATCATGCGGGATCCAACCTTCCTGAAAACTCCTCAATCAGACTGCTGGATTCAGCCCGGCACCCAAAATACCACCTACCTTCACATTCACACCATGACAGAGCCAGTACTTTGCTCAGGTAGATGAAACATGATGTTGAGCAAACTGAGTCATAAATATCCAGTTCAGTATATTTATGGTTTAGCCATAAACTGAATGTAACACAGTAGGGACAACTGCAACAGCGCTCTGAGCCTACTACCTGCTCCAAGATCCCAGCCTAGTCATAGCATCTCCTGTTTTCAGGCATTCTGCAGTCTTCCAAACAGTTCAAGCAGGAGGATGTATCATCAAAAAAACGCTAATTATTTGCAGAATAGTTACCACTAATAATCACATTACTGCATGATTACATACAACTGATTTAAGTCCTTGCTGCCACCAAAAAGAGCATTTCCTTAAGCTTTATGTTCTCACCATAGTGCTATTAACATTATTCATGAAGCTACATAAACAGGCTGCCGGAACTCATTTAGCCAAAGACTAACTTTAGGAGAGGAAAAAAGGTGAAGATTAGTTTTCAGTCAGACCAGCACCTTATCAGCCTTCCTGAATACTGATGCTAGCACAAAGGGTGACAAGCAGAGAGATGGGAGTATAGTTTCACTTCTAGAATGCTCAACTCTTTTTCTAAGGAAAGTAATAGTTCGTTTTACTTTAAGGACCTTGAGATTGATCTGCTCTTCTTATCCCTCAATAAAATCCTTGTTGGAAAAAGAACATTCCTAAGAACAAACCAGTAGTCACACGCATTGTACTGACCAAAGGAAAGTAACTACCTAAGCGATATCAATTCTGTGGTTTGCTACAGTAACACAGGTTTCAAAAAGTAGGATTTATTTGGCATTTTCTCCAAGAAATCAACGAATAACTATACCAGGACACTTCGGGGAGCAGTTATTTTTATTTGTTTTGCATTACAGCAGAAAAGCCCTAACAGTGACAATCTCAGTAATGTAACAGAGCACTTTCCGAACCAGAGAGACAGAAGGGAACAACATGTCTGAAAAGTTTAAACTGCTCTCATCCAGTCCTGACTCTTTTTCTACAACTATGATAGTCCTGGAAACTCACATTTCAAACTAACAGCACCTTTCCACTACTATACTAATGAATATTACAAGTTAATATTTAATGGAGATATTCTTTTACCTGAGGACTGTTACACTAGCTGTCTTCACCGCTAACTTCTGGTTTAGCAGAGATACTGCTCATGTCTGATAACTGCATGAAATAATATTGAAGTCTCATATGTAAGTAGTGAACTGAGTGCAAGTGGCTCACATACAGACCTAGATTTATCTGTGGAGAACAACCTGGGACCCCATAGGTAATGTTACACCTATAAATAGAAGTAAATAAGGAACACATGAATATTTCCTGCCCAATGGGACCGGACATGTCTGGTTTACTGGTTCTCAGTTATTTTCAGTTCCCTCAAAGTAGGGAAAATGGCCTGTGAAGCCAAGAATTTGCAGGGAATGTAACACAAAGGAAACACCTGCTGTAAGGTCAGTTAAAACCCAGAACAAATATACACACCGTGCGAGCTGTGAAAGGTGAGCGGTTGCAGCAGAGCTTCTAGGGGGAAGACTGCCTTATAAAGGCAGGAGACTTTCTTCGCTTTAGATGACTAATGGGAAGAAAGGGGAAAGCATTCCTTATGTTACAGCAACGGAAGAACTTCAGTGTTCTTCCGTTCTTCCTTTTTATAGAAATATTTGCTATAATTAGGAAGTTTCAAACAATACCTAGAATAAAAATAATTAGCTACCTTAATATAAGGACTGCTAGGCAAAGACAGCAGTGTTCTTGGTTCAACTGTGTTACGCACCAGCCAAGCTGACAGCTACATATGCTGCATGATTTTTCACTGTTCCACTACAAGATGTATTCCTTACAATTAATGGACTTAATGATCTTTATGGGTCCCTTCCAACTTGAGATATTCTATGATTCTATGATAATGCATCCTGTTCAAAAGCAACAAAAACTTAGTGTAACAGCTGAAAAATTAGCACATTGAATTTGTACTAACTCAGAACTAGAACACGAGTGTGATTTTTTCACATCTAGTCCTTAGCTGTTCTAGCTCAAGGCCAGGACTTCTCCACATAACAACATCACTCATATTTCACCATAGTGTATCTTGAACTCAACAGTGTCCTAAGGCCTTATGAGGAAATTTCTTAAAGGCACTTCCATAAATGCAGAATGGGAGACAACAAAACAGCAGCATGTCTCTAACTTTTTTTCTAGCTTTCAAAACCTCTGCTGGGATAACGTGGCAAAATCCTATATCCCAAACAAGTGGAAACCCTGCTAGCTTTATTTTAAGCCACTGACAGTTATAGCTAAATAAAGGAAATGCATGACACACAGGCCTTCTGTACGAGACAAATCTAGCAGTGTGCAGACCTTGAGAAGTTCTCTTGCACTGTTTGTTAAAAATCATCAGTAAAACATATACCCAAAAGACTGAATTTGCATAGTTACGGTGCTGTCTTAATACAACATACCTTCCACCTATCTATCCTGGTCAGATGAAGACTATGCAAGGCAGCATATACACGTGGTGTTTATAGTGGATTAACTGACATTACAAAATAAAATTTGTAGGTCTGACAGATTACATTGGATTAGACATTCTTCAGTTTACCGCCAGAGAACTGCTCTATCGCACATGCTCCATCCACCTTGCAGATCACAGAGCACCCGAGTAGATCGAATCCGTCTGTGCTGTCTTCAGGCGCAAATATCCTGATCAGGAATCTTCTGCCACCTGTATTTTCCTGATCCTTCTAGGCCATTGCTTTTCTAACTGTTCTCAAAGCTGAAGATCTGGGATATGACAAAAGGATAGCCTTCAATCGGTTTTAGACCCTCCTTTCCAAGTCATCGGGGCAATATGTGAAGGAACAAATAATTGAGCTGCAGATGGAATGATACTACGGATAGCAAGATCTACAACTTAAAAAAACTAAAGACAGGAGGAATCCCTGTTGCACACAGCCCCTTCTCCTTTACTCCACTTACGCTCTAACTAAGCCTGGGAAAAGGAGCTGTGAGTCTTCGTCAAGTCAAAGGCACAGAAAGGCAGAGATAATACACTTGTGTAAAGTTAGCATGTTCCCACAACATAGTTCTTACTGTCCTAAATCCCCTTTGCAAGAGACAGATACCTTGCTGTCTAGAAGAAAGAAAAAAAGTTTTATTACACAACAGAAGTTTTGTATCTAAAATTTTATTTTTAACAAGACGCTAGGTGCTGCAGTCTTCCCTCAGAAAAAGAGTCCTTAGTAGCACAGTAAAGCCAAGCCACGTGGATGAGGGCACTGACATTTTACTAGTGCCAGAAGTGCCTGAGAAAGGAGTGGACACTGCAGCTCACAAGTATGAGAGATGCTTATACTGATCCTGGAATAACACAGTCCTCTGATGCAAAAAAATATTGATACAACATTCAACAGAAGATAATCTTCATTGAAGAGTTTAGAGGTAGCATTTCACTTCTTGAGGATGCAGAGTTTCTTGTGCTCAGAGGCATTCAATTAAGAGTCAAGAGGCAATGCCATTGGTTTATGGAAACAGCAGCTTTCTTGCAAAAGAAAAAATTAAAGATCTCCTCCCTGCCCATTTCAATTAAGACCAATTAAATTCAATTAAAACCAATTGCCATTGGTTTATGGAAACAGCAGCTTTCTTGCAAAAGAAAAAATTAAAGATCTCCTCCCTGCCCATTTCCTTCACCAAGAATGCCTTTTCACAGAGCTGGTCTACATGCTGAAGGCTTTTTCAAGTAGCCTATACAGAGCTCTCCAGCTCATATTTCTGCAGAGGTAGGGTTTTTTCCCAGTTTAAGGTCCATCTACAGAGGTGTTCTGCCATTACAAGTATACTACACTACTGCAGGTTTCTTAGTTTCAGTCAGCATAGTCTATTAACCTGCTAAACTACAAAGTTTATAGTACAGATTAGTCCTAAACTATGTTTTGTGTTTAACAGGTAATTGTTGGTAAAATAGTTTGTCTCCCCTTTTTACATAACAGCTCACAAAAAAGACTACAGTACACAATCTTCCTCTGTTAGGAAAAAAAATGTGTTACAGCATCAGAGAATCACAGCTGAAGATTAACTGATGTGTCAGGTTCACTAGTACTGTTAATATGTTTTACTCCTTTTTAGTTATGAAAACAAATGAAAAAGCAAGTTTCATAACTGAAGGAACAATGTCTGTCTTTGTTGGTGCTTTGAACTTCAAGAGCAGATCAATGCTATTTGTAACACAAAAGTTTGGAATCTCTTCCAAAGAGGGTAACATAGATCTCTGTCAGATGTTGGTGAGTAAAGCAATTAAGCAACACTGACCTCTAGTCAAAATTGTACTGAAAATATATCCTATGTACAACAAAAAAAGCTCAAAATAGTATTTTTTTTTTTTTAATGGAGAGAAAGCACTGAAAAGAACAGTCTTTCACCAATATCGTTATTAAGGCTACATTCAGTAGAAGGGTAAAAGACACTAACCAACCACAGAAAAGACTCTGGGCGTATTTTGGTGCTAAACTGAGCCCTGTAACATGCCAGCAGCTTTTTTTTTTTTTTTTTTTTTTTCTCCCCAGCTTTCTTCCCTAGGACTTTACTGGATTTTGAAGCACTTGACCGAATAGAAGGCAGCACCCAGGGAAGTTTTGCTGTGTGACCACGTAAGCCTATAGCTGCTTGTTAATCCGTAATAAATTCACTATTGTTTCTAAGCTTTGGCTTCCGTTTTTTTTATATTAAGAACTCTGAGGCGATCAGAGACACTTGGGCTGCTGCCCTTTGCGGTACGATTAGAACTTACCCTTCCCCCGCTTTCCAAGAGACCACAAGTGAAGGGGAGGACCAGCAAGGAATAAAGCAGATCCCACTCTAAATCGTCTATGGGATAAATGCAACAGGAGCTTGAAGGGTAGAAATCTAGAACAGAAGCAACTGTTACCGCTCCCTGATTTAACACACTTGAACTTGAAGGTTAATTTCTCAGTAATACAAAGTTAAATCACAGAGGGTGTTTCTCACACCAAAACATTAAGAAAGCACAGCTGATAACGAGACATACAAGAAGGGTACGGAAAGCGCATGGAAAGCTGTAACCGCAAACCAGCATGGTACCAAAGCAGGCAGGAATAAGAAAGATCACAGTAATTTAATTAGTGATGACACTTATTCAGAGAAGAGCGACAACACTATGAAGCAAAATACAATTTGCTCTCCAGGGGCATCAACACAAACTGATGGGTTACTGGGAGTGACCTGTTCTCCTACTATTTCCGCAGGTTTTTCTGTGGCCCTTCCCTTCTCACACAGGAGACCCAAACAGCTGAAGTTTTCACTGACAGGCTGAGAGAGTGACATTACCCAAACTTCTGCCCTGGCAGACAAATGGCCTTAATTTCTTTCTTTCTCAAACAGCAAGAAGGATGTTTCCAGTTAGACACGCAGTTGCCAACAGCAGCCATAACTCAGATAGAATAAGAAAGGGTCCCTCAGGCCTTCTACCCATTCCCCCTTCCAAATAGCAATGCTCTCCCTTCCTGCCATACCTTCTCCCCCTCCAGTTCACAGAAATACAACTCCCAAAGTTTTAAAGGCGAAAACACTAAGAGCATCAGTGGGATAGTACTGGGTTTGGTCAGGAGAGAAACATATCATGAAATAGCAAAACCACACAAATGACTCAGGATCCATTCCCATTACAACGGGGAAAACAGGCAAGTCTTTTTCCACACATGGCCATATTCACCCACCCTGGGCAATAAAGTACAGAACAAATGTCAATTTTTTCATAGCAACTTAAAAAAAAGATATATAGAGACATTTAGTAAGAAAAACAGCACTTTAACATATTGAGAGTTTGGCTAAACTGATTCTTTCCTGCTTTACAACATAACTCACACAAAATAAGTACAACTATGTAAATGAGGCATTTTGACTCATCCAAATGTCTTGCATAAGTCCTGGGTATGACTTTTTTGGTAATTATGGTGGCACTTTGTGACACTTCAGCTTTTACTTTTACAAAGTAAATATAATGGACCACCTGTGCTTTGTGGTTGCTGTGAAACTAATCAAAACGAGCTTATTTATATTTTCATTGTGATCATGTAATAACAGAGTGCAGCCCTCTGACTTACAAGAGACAAGCGTTGCAGTGCATGGCAGATAGACCCCTTCACATGCCACAAATACTGCATTTCCACGGCTCAGCCTGCCGGAGGAAAACCCAGCCATCAATATCTACCCCACGGATATTCAGCATTCGCTCCATCAGACTGCGGGGTCAAACTTACTGTAAAACGTAACTGGTACTGACAACTGGCTCAAGAGTCAGCCCCATCTAGTTTGAAGGTAAGTAACAAGTGCCAGACTTTCACCAGCGAACAGTGCAGCTGCAGACAAAAGGCAACGCACGCGAATGATCTTTCTAATACACCACACCTAGCAACTGCAACAAAATCGTTTATTTTGTATTCTAGGCCCATCACATTAGAAAAGGAGGTAACTTAGACGGTAAAGATCACATTCGTGAACCGGATCAGACTACTGTAAAGAAGAAACTAAGGGCAGCAAGTTATCAACGCAATACTGGTTTTGCTGAAGCATAAACCTACTGCTCATGCGATTTTGAAGCATAATTATTCACAGTTCACCTGAGTGCAGGTCGCCAGCACGCTTCATGCAAGAAGTAGCTGAGTTTATCTTGCTTGGGCTACTGGTAGCATGTCAGGTCACTCCCATCACCTGCATCTCCCTCTCCTGCACTGAGGTTTTCAGACCTAAAACTAGCAGCAAAGCGCTTCCTACCTTCTGTCTCTATGTAATTAGCACTGTTAATCCTAGGCTATCCAAGCCCCCTGGCGTGGCTCTAATTTGACTTTAATCTCCGCCGAGGTCTCCTCTTCCTCTCCACGGAAAGCCATTTAAACCTTGGCAAGCCTTTCGGTTTAAAGCGACGTTCCGTTGCAGAGGTATTCGTCCCCCGCTGTATCGGTGGGACGCACGGAGACCCGCAACGCCTGGCCTCCCTGTGCCCCCCCAAAAAAAAGGAACGAAAAGTTACTTTTTTTTCAGAGAGCGACGGCTCGGGACGAGGCAAGGGCTCCCCGCCCCCCTTCCTCCCCTCGGGCGCAGCCGGCT
>KL270936.1:8946-38975 GCA_000699545.1 Podiceps cristatus
CCCCCGAGGCGGGGTTGGCCGGTTCGGAGGCCTGGCTGGCCGTCTCCACCTCTATGGTAGCTGTGGATGTTACAATGGCACAGGCTGAAGAAGCTGCCTCTCTGGAGGGGGGAAGAAATGAAAGAGTCTAGTCACTGCAATCAGAAAAGGAGCAAGACTCTATGATTTATTACAGAGGAGCTGAAGATGCTCTGCTGTCACATCCAGAAACGTTAGGTCAGGTCAGAAGTAACAGTGCGCAGCTTCACTGAACTGTCTAGGGGAGCACCTACCCCTCCAGGAAGGCTGGTGCCCTACAAACTCGGCCTCCAGCATAAGTCGCCGCAGACCAAATGACACCGGGTAGGGCTCTGCAAAGCTGCCCAACGCTCCAACACACTCACTCTTTGTTATCTTCTTCAGGAGCTACGATCTCAACGTCGCACTTGGGCTCCAGCTCGACACTGATCTGCTGAAGCTCCTCCTCAACCCGCATCTCCTCATGTGACCTGGAAACCGAAAACAGACAGGCCCAAAGGCTCAGCTGGGCACTAGTTACGCACAGACCTCATTTTTAGGTCAGCCTGAATCAGTCCTGAGTCAGCCCAGCCTCTCGTACTGCAGCCTCCCCTGGCAGCGAGCTGTGCTGGTCTACCCAGGCACGCGGCCGCCTGCTGCCAGCCACTCGTGGCACCGAGCTCCCGGCACAAACCGAGCTGTTGATTTCAGCTCGGAGGAAGCCATCGGACCTCCCAGGATTGAGGGTTTGGATAACCAGAACTTCCAGGCAAAACAGTCGGTCCTGTCAGATGGCAGTGTTCAAGACTAACGAGGTGGGAAAGGAGGACAGGGATTAACTAGCCAGCGCGGCAGAAAGGACGGGCAGTGTCAAATGGAGTACAGGAGGAAAGTGGAGAATTGGCCTCCGGGGAAAATCTGCATCCAGAGTTAGCTCAGCATTATCTATCAGCTGCACAAGGGCCAAAGCCTCCGACCTCTTTTGAGACTCCCAGTGCACCAAAGCTGCTCGAGCGCACTCCAGGGTTAACATCACATTTATCTGCACGGTCAGGACCTGTTTGTGACAATCTTCAATTTAATACCTCATGCTATTAGAGTAATTGCTTGTGCTAGCGGAGCTGGCTCCATGGTCCTCATGGGAAGGAGGAGCAGGCGCTTGCCAAGCAGAGGGCACAGTCTCGGGGAAGGGTTGAGCTCTGGGTTCATCGGCAGCACCATCCTGCTCTGCGCTGTCCCTGGCCGGCACTCCTGTCCAGCTCGGGGCCAGGGAACCTGCTCCCCGGTTCCTCACAGGGGTGGATCTCAGAAACCCTGAAGGATTTCCCCAGCAGAGTAAACAGAGGTGTGACACATTCTTGAGCAAATTGGATAAGGTCTTTTTCATTTCAGCTCAGGAATGTAAATTCACACTTTAACTTTGTTCTTGCACTGGCTTTCACCGGGGAATCAGAGTGCTCTACAAACACACAGGTCCCTGCTCCCCTAGAAAGAGCCCACTGAGACACTGGCACCAGAAATAGAGAAACTAGGCAAAAAATAGCAAAGAAGGTCACTCTTGTGTGGGGTGGCTGTAGCTGTGGCAAATCTGTGACAGACAGATCTACTTCTGACCAAGATGCTAAGCTCCTTGTATGGTCCAGGGACAGTCAGTTTGATTCCCCTGACCTATTTCTGGATGAGTAGTTGCATCCTACAGCAACTCCCTCCGTTAGGTACCAAGGGAGTCCAGAGTAACTTGGGTGAAGTCACCACGTTTTGTCAAACGGGTCCCACCACTGGTGCCTGAGTTTAAGTCTCCTATTTTCAGCAGTTTCAGACAATGGGTTCTGCGGGAGGTGAGGTGCTTTGCAGGTCCCTGACACTTCAACAGGTGCTGCAAGTCAACAGCAAGTAGGTCCTCATCCTCCAGTGACAGGAATTTACCAAGATGGAGCAATGTGCAGCATCCAAAGGTATTTTCATTAAGAAATACCATGGGAAGGGATTTTTTCACAGTCTGAAGCTCAGCAAAGCACTGAAAGCTAGGAAGGAGGGGAGATGTCTGTAAGATGGTACAAACCCTCACCTTCCAAAGTCCTTGCCCTCCTCTGAAGCACCAAACACTGAATGCAGGGAGAGGACATCAGCCTGTCCAGAAGCTCCTCTGGCTATGGCATATCCCAAGACTCAGTCTCTAACGTTCGTTTCAAAGTCTACACCCATGCCACTTACAAGATGTCCCAGAAAGCTGGGGCAGAGTCAGCAGCAAATATAGGGTCCTCATGCAGATCCCGCTGACACAGGCAATGGGGTCATTTTTACTGGTGCAAAAATGTGCAAGGTATTTATATGATATGGGCCTCTAAATCCAGACGTCCCTATGCAGGAAGGGATTTTTGTCCTACCTTGCCCTTGGCTCTGAGCCACCTATCGCCACAGGAGGGAAAACACACCCTCAAAGCATCCAAATTTCTGAAAACAGTAGAAACTACTTTTCTGGGGACTAAGGGTGCTCAGCACCTCACAAAGACCAAGTCCTTTCCCATATTCGTACCCACCACACCCAGGCGATGCGCAGATGCGCAGTGGAGGAATGTTCCTGCTGCTAAGGCTCACTTACCCAGAGGGGGACATAAATGACCTTCCCTGATTCCGCTGCTAGTTCAGTGGGTAAATTTGGACAACTTGGTTGTCCCCTTTCCCATCAAATAACAGGGATTATATCTAAGATTCCTTGGAAAAGCACTAAGAGATCTGCTTGTGAGGAAAATTCAGTGTAAAAAATGGGGATCATTTGACTGCAGGAAGAGGCTCATCATCCTGCAGAGGACCACGCCAAAATCCTGGGGCTGCCGAGACTCACAATCAGCCCTCCGAGGGACCTTTGCACAGGGACAAACATGAGGTCTCTGTGCAGCAGCACAAGAAAAGAGACTTTCTCACCTGCCATCCTGCCCTGAGGAGTGTGTGCGCCTCCTGCAGAAAGAAACCAGAATAGTAGAGTTTGAGGAGCAATTTAAGACAGAAATCCTACACTGCCCCCAAATCTAACTCCCCACTCCACAAGGGAGATGTTCTACTTAACAGCTGACGCTTCTCCCAGCAATAATTAATCCCATCAAAGCTGTGTCTGCTTGCTCCCAGGAGAGATTTAATTAAAATCGGTCATTAGCATTCCAGAGCACGGGGCAGCCTGCCGAGATCTGCAGCAGCCGCTTGACTCCAGTGGGAGCAGGGAACAAGTGCTGTCCTCACCTGTACCTGGGCTGCTCAGAGGTCTCCGAAGGGGATCGCTCGGGAACAGAAAGAGATGTTGAAGATAGTGTCGTGGCTATGGAGGCCGTGGTGGCTTCTTCAAAGGAAGGAGGTGTGCAGGGTAGCAGGTCTGGCCTGCCTGCTGGCCCGGAGCGGAGAGCAGGAGAGATGTAGGAAAAAAAAAAAAGATGAGTAGCTCAAACGTCAGCCCTGTGCGAGGCCGTTGCACCATCAACCTGCACACCCTCACCGGGACTGATCACTTAAAACCTCAAACAGGCAAGAAGTTTAGCTGGGTTCATGAACGCAGCAGCTTCTCCCAAGGCATCCTCTAGAGAGAGCCAGTAAGCACCGTTCCCAGCCTGACAGACAGACACTACAGGAAACGTAATGCGGACGAAGACATCTCACTGGTAACCAAAGCTGGATTAAAGGCTTGGATCGCCAGAGATAAATATCCAAGTGAATTAAGAGACCAATCAAGTGCTCACTGCTTTGCACGAGTAGAAATCTAACACCTATGCACTCGAGGAGCCTGTCCTTCAGCACTCATCTGTAAATCCAGCCCAGACGGAAATCAAGAAAAGGCAGCACAGAACCAGGCCATTTGTCTTTTTTTTTTCAATGGCAAGATCTTGCCCCTTTTAACTGTCCAAATACCATCAGAGTCCTGCTGTTCCCAGTTCTAACCCCACGCTTTTTCTTTTTTTTTTTAAAGCGTAGAAAATTCAGCTTGCTGATCGCTTTTGGGCTCTGATCGCTGGTGTCAGTTGGCAGCGTCTGCCTTGCAGTAGTGACGTAAGCGACCATTTTTATTGCAGAACCACACAGTGCTGCAAAAAAGGGATTTGGTCGTCTTTGGTGCAGAGGCATTGCTTTCCCCCATCAACTAACTGCTGGTGCTGTAACAAGACAATATACCTTCTCGCCTGTCCTGGTTAAGTTTAGCACCTTTAGGAAGATGTGCGATGAAGAGCTATCCATCAAGGAAGATGTGGTCGGGGCACAGTGGGGAACTTGACGAGAACAGGGGAGGATCCCAAGGAACTGCTAGGAAAGAGGGTAATCACACAGCTATCAGCCACCAAATGAGGTCATTACCTTCATCGTCAAGCGTGGGGTAACTCCTGGCCGCACGAAGATCATACTGTGTTTCATCCTTTTCGGAGGGAAGCTGGCTAGCTGAAAATGCAGCTGTTGGACCAGCCATCTTGACAGCTAGCAAGGCACTACGCCCTTTCTTTGAGGGAGATGACTTCAGAGCTGGGTGAGAAGAGTGAAAGAGAAGATGAAAATACCACCACCAACGACCGTGACACCAAAGGCACTTTTCCCTTCACAGGGACAGGCCTCTGCCCTCCGACACACACGTACTCTGTAACTGCCATCTCCAAAGGACTGAGCCTGAGCCAGGCTGCTGGGAGAGCTCCCGTGTGGGAGTCTGAGCAGACCAAAGCAAGCCGTGACAACCTGAGGGCTTTGAAGTTCCCCAGCTTTGCTCTGCATTACAGTGGAAATGCCTGCTCAGACTCTGGCCCAGGAGATTTCCTCAAGGACTGAAGCAGCAAGACTGAGATAAGGCTTGCCTCACATCACAAGGGCAACAGCTCTTGGACTAGGTACTTACAGGAATTCTTTCGAAACACTGTGTTGGTCATGAATTTGAAGAATCTCTCTGCATAAAAGCTGGGTCTGTGTACTGACACCGTGTCCTACAAAGGCAAGAAGCAATTGTTTAATTTTAAAACTATCCCTCAAGGCAGAATTTCTGTAACAACCAATGCAGTCTTTTATATTGCATCATTTAGTACTGGCAGAGCCTTAAAATGGAAAGGCTTAACTGAAATGATCTGATTAATGCTATAAATAAGTCTGAAGCATTGCCTTTGATTTGATTGCATTTGATTATATTGCTGCTGTAATTTTATAACTGATTTTGGTGATTTTATTCCTTTGTAGACTTCCTGCATTTTTCAAATATTGGCCTGATCACATACATGAAATTTCTTCTGAAGCTCTTTGCTGGCTGATATTCAAAGCACACCTGGATACCTTTGCATACAATATGGACACCAAAATTCAGCCAAGGGTCTCCATACATTTCAAGTGGTTTTTGCACTTTTTGTTTAAAATAGTAAAACTGAAGCTGTCTCTGCTTCTGCTGTTTGAGTGTGCTACTATGACTTAGCATCTAGACATTTCCTTTGCCTTATTATTTAAGAGAAGCCACAATATGCGATGCTGAAAAATAGTTTCTACATCCAAGGCTGCTCTTTTGGAAACATGCACCTGGCTGCTGCAGGAGACAAAACAGCAGAGAAGCATTGAAAGGGATTTATTAAGGGATAGCTTATGAAGTGGAAACACAGTCAATCACCAAAGAGAGCAAAGGCAGGGCTCCCTGACACATACACGAACGCACACGCCTAGTACGTACAGCTCCTGGGATCATGGGGAGGAGGAAAGTGACAGATGGAAGCAGAGGAGTAAAGCTGGTAGCATGAGCATGACAGCTAAACATGCGAGGAGGTGGAGTGAACAAGAAAACCTGATTGGGAATAAGTGGCACTACACCGCTGTGGAGGCATAAGAGGCAAGAGCTATTCCTTTCATCAGCTTCAACTGTGCCAGTTCAGGCACTATAAATAGCAAGGTAATCGGCACCAACTAGCATAAACGAAGCCAAGGCAGGTAATCCTGCTGAGGCCTGGACAGTCTCTGCCTCTGTACAGGCACTCACCCCATCATGGACAAGGGCCTTCCAGGTATGTTCTAGCTTCTTGATGAACCTAATTCCAGGGGAGAAGCAGGAGAAGAAAGAGATTCAGGCACATACTCTGTATCTAAGCCACCTTTCATACCGCACACAGGAGAGATCACTGAACTGCTAACGATTCTCCTTTATCAGAGTGTAGCCTTCCTCCGGCCAAGAGAGGTCAGCTGAGCACACCAGCGTCCCTGCAGTCAGGTCAGGACTGCCTGGGAACCCTACAGGGAAGGAGGAGCTGGGCTGGAAGAGGGGCAGAAAAATCACCTTCCATCCCTGGAGATAAGCTACCCATCCTAGGCACAGAGAGAAGAAACCTCTTTACGAGCAACTCATTATATCTTAGAAAAATTGCTTTGTGTCAGCAGCTGTTCTAAGGACAGGATAAAAATCCACTGCTCCCGACATGCGTCGACAGACGGCTTTAGGCAGCCTGCCTACTCATTATCAGTCTCTCCAGGAGAGGAAAATCTTCCTGCTTTCATTCAGTATTAAAATAGATGTTAACACACTTAAAGGACAGACAACTGCAAAGTCACCTACCTGTATGATTGAAGGATATCTATTATTCCTACGTGTAGCAGGAGACGCTCTCCTTTGCCATTCACTGCTGGGATTCCTCCCATCCTGCAGGTAAAACAAAACCCTAGTGAGCGCAGCCTCAGAAAGAGCAGCTGTAACACCCCCAAGACCCGCGGAAAGGTGGATGGCAGCAGCAAAAAGAGGGCTGTGATGCGGTGGTCAGACACAACGCAAAACCCGCGAACTGCGCGCAGCCACGGGACGTCACCTACTGACACAGGCCACCTCGCACAAGGTGTCCCGGGGTTACTGCCTGCCTGGATCACCGAACACCAACTGTCAGCACAGGACCCATGTCGTGTGGCAACAGCTCTGCCTGGGCCAGAAAGCACCACATCGTTTTTCCTTAGCTACAGGACATTTCATTCTGCGGATCAGGTTATTTATCAGGTCAGCGTGAGCTGTCTATTAGGGCAGCAAAGCTTTAAGGACGAGGGTATTTCCAGTCCCATCCCCACTAGTATCAGTCTTGCCAAAGGTGCAGCAACCACTGGCACCAGCACACCACAAACGCATGCGGGTATCTGCAATTAATGATGCTACTTGAAAGAATGGAAACACCAAAGTATTATCCTGGTTCCACCGTGACTGATCTTCTGTCAAAACTGGAACAGCTGGTTTCAGACAGCAACAAACAGCAAACTCCACCACTTGTTAACAAGCTTGGGCCACAGAGCCAGAGAGCCAGTCACAAGAGCCACCTGCAGCCCAAGGGCTGTAGTTGGACACAGCGCAGGACAGGTTTTGGGCAAACTTCCCCCCCCTCCTCACCCCCAGCATCTCCAGTTATTCCAGCACTTGGCTACACTGCTGGTTGCTAACCGTGCTGAGATGGCCTCAGGGTACTGTCAGGGATTCCAAAGATGGAGTGAAGGAGAACAAACTCCAAGCTCTTGGGGACAGGCTGCTCCCTACTTCCACTCCAGTATTTGGGTGCTGAGCTAGAACTGAGCTAGTTTCATCTCCCTAGAGCATGGGTGGATGCTTAGAGGCTGTTATAGGAGCTGACAACCTACAGACTGGCCTTAGAAGAGAGATTGCTGTGAGGATGGAGCCTTACAGAAGTATTTCCCACCCCAGCTTCCCCCTCTCACACCACACTGCTTTACTGGCAGCAGGGCCGTAACTCCCCCAGGAGAGATGCTCACTCTACCAGCTCACATAGGCCTCACTGGGGATTTACTTCTCCAGCCTCTACCTCCGCCCCTCCCAGCAGCGGAAGTGAATCAGGTTTTCACCTACGTGTCATCTGTGTCTATGGACTCCCCCCGGGCAGCCCCACCCTGGATGGACTCCATGGCTGTGGAGTAAAGTGCCTTCTGCCCCACAGGACGCTTCTCATCCGACGTGCTGTGGGCTCCCTCAGACTGCCGCTCCCGTTCTTGCTGGTCTATGTTATGGACCCCAAGCAGGAGGCTGTAGTCCATGATTTTAAAGCTTTCCAACACCTACAGGTTAGTATTGAGTTTAAGAACAAAGACAAAATATCAGACCAGCAGCTCAAATACAGCACAGATCCCAAAGCATGAAACAGCCTGGCCACATTCCCACTAACAACAACTTCGCCAGAGCTTAAACGTTTCTGAACAAATAGTCATCTCTGGACTTGATCACATAGAGTTTGGCCATCCCACAATCGACCCAAAGGACTGAAGGCTTGCAAATAACACTGTTGTACCATGTATCTGCTGAACACTCTGTATGAAAAATGTACTTAGTCCCAACAGCCCGGCTACAAGTGGAGCAGGCTGCCACAATTTGATGCACCAGACAAAGGAACGCAGCCTTAGTCCTCAGAGGCTGTCATGAGACCCAACGCCACTGCTTTGCTTTCAGGGAAAGGGGCAGTAGAAGGGATTTATCCTGCTTTGGGGTTAGCAGATTAGCAAGGTTCTCAATCATTCACGCTTCTTCGTGCTCGAGAGTCACAGAACTTCATTAATCTGCTCCCCAAGCTGCCCCCCTCCTTACCAGACAGTCTCGTTGCAATGTTTTCACCAATGCACTGAAGGTGTCTGCATCCAACATCAGGCCCTCAGGCATGTCTTGTATGAAGTCTAGATCCTTGTATGTAGGGCTGGACTTTTCTTTTTCCTTCTTGGATGCCCGGCGTTTATAGGTTGAGCCTTTCAGGTCAAATTTCAGGTGCATTTTCACCACGCGAGGCAGAATGTTGTTCATCACAACCACGCGGATGTTTTTGCCCCCTGATTGCACACAGTACAGTCCATAAAACTTCGGCAGCAGTGTCCGTGGGTTCTGGTTCAGATTCTGCAGCAGGGTTTGAAAAAAACATGGGGAAAGATCATTTTGGCAGAAGACTCCTGCTGCACGCAACACAAAGTATGGTAACAGATCTGGGAGCAGTCGGACCAGATGTTCTTCACCTAGGGATTTTCTGAACTTTACATGAGAGTTTATTGTACACATTTGACAAACTCTTGAATTTCAGTGCCTTTAGGACCTGAAAATACCACTATGCCTTGAATATAGGGAATGAGATACTCGGCACTCTCTGGGCAAATAACCAAGTCCGGAAATTCCCCGCTTTCCCCATCAACAGCAGCTAAAAAAAAGGAAACTTAACTGGAAGAGAAAAACAAATAAGTGGGAACTTCAGGTTTAAAAATAACAGCTATCTTCATCTCGTCAGAAGTGTCAGAAATCAAGAGCCGTTCTCCGGCCCAGAATAAACCAGGGAGAGGGTATTTTTTAAACAACAAGTTTTCTCCTCCTTTTGCAGAGTTGCTTTATAAAATACAGTTGGCCTGAGAGCACGGATATCCTGCTCTGCTATCGTGTCCTTTTTATAGGCAGTGGTATTATTAGGAATGACATGACAGGCATGATTTGCTTATTCAGCTTTGGGAAAGTTTGGGAAGGAAACAGAACATCTCCGCACGCTACAAAAGAAAGGACAGACCTGACAGATTCTCTGACAGACGGCAGAAGCACAACTGTATTAACATTTCATGCCCTTTCTTATCTCACCTACCCGGGCACAAGAGCGAGCCCTCTTCGTGAGCGCGCTGTTCAACATGGTGCCAGCTAAAAGCAAGAGGCAGGCAGGAGCAAATGCAAACAGCACTTGCCCAGCTTTTAAGTAACTCAGGGTGAAACCACTCTGCTTCCTTTCCCCCGACTCCTCTTAAAGCAGGTGGGCGTCCCAAGAACAGCAGAGAGATCGTGTGTTAGCACCACAGTAACCCCCAAACATTGGAACGCTACAAGTAGCACGTAACTGCACCAGACAGGTAAGTTCAATCTGTTACACTGACCGCTAGCCAGGACAACTGCAGAACTCGGGACAACAGTGCAACTCCATTCCCATTCAAACCCCCCACCTGATTTACTACACACATTAGGCAACAGGCAACGCTTTCCAAGAAAGCTCATTCTGTCCAGGAACTTGACTGTCACTTGCAAAAGCAAGCGACTGTCTGTCAGTTATATACAGACACCCAAGACCCTGTCTTGCTTTGGCAAATTTTCCCCAGTAAATATTGATCAAGGAAAGTATTTTAATAAAAACCCTGTATGATCATGTAAAACACACACGCAGATGGGGCAGCATTAACACCGCTTGCCATCACCTTCTCCTCAGCATGTCCACAGCAAACAATTCCCTGGGCGGTTCTAACTGAACTTCAGTGCCCTCATCTGTAGAGCTGGACCCTTCACCACAGCAGGGAGACAGCTCCTGGTTTATACACCAAAACATCAGGTTTGGTTCCCATTTACTACTTGTCACCACACGCACGTCCTCTGGGTCTCAATATATCGCCTTGCTAGCCCTGCAATTTAGGCAACAACTATCTGCAGCAGACTGGATGGGCAAAGCTGGCTGGCACCGCGGGAGTATTTAGCTTGGTACTGCAGCCAGTGGGAGCCAGGACAACCAGCAACTACCTTCAGAGTAACTCTGTTGAACAGCAGGTATGGGAGATCTCCAGGGACAGCAGTGGTTTCCCCACAAACCCACGGAGTTGTGTTATTGCAGTCAACAGCCATCCTCAAAGCCAGGCTGAGGCAGGTGCGTGGTGCCAAGTGAAGAAGAATGAACTAGTGCTGGGAAAAGGACACCCAGAAACACACATCTGGGAAGCCACTTCCAGGCCAGAACATGACTACAAGCTATGGCACAATTATCTGCCTCGCGTTTACCCACAGAGTTTGCAAATAATTGGTAGGATACGTGCTTCTGGGACCGGCTTCGTGACACACTTAACATTGTCCCTGGCACAGGGCAGGCCACAAGAAATCCAGGTGGAGGACATGTCCCGTGTGATGCTTTGGAGAGAAAAGCTGCCACAACAAACCCAAGTCGGGCCCAAGGGGCTAGCTGATACACACCATGTAGTAGCCAGGAAGGAGCTTCTGTAGGAATTCAGCTTCCTTGTGCATCACAGTTTTTATGATGAATTCATCGTCGCTGGTGACATAGAAGAGGGAGCCGCTGGCACCAGGGTTCGACAGCTCTATCAGAGGCTCGTTACATAATGAATACTAGGGAGGAAAAGAAAAAGATGATGTTTTTAGCCCCCATTCACTGCACACTGAGTTCTACACCCTTGAGGGCTTTCCCCAGCTGCTGTCTCCCTGGGAGATTATGGGGTAGCAAAGTTTAAGTGAGAACGACTTTCATTATAGGTTAGGCCTAAGCAGCAAAGCTGATGGACAAGTTACAATTAGAGACTGAGATCACAGTTCAGAGCATCCCAACTGCTCAGAATCAAGCTAATCATCTGCTTTCAGTAACATCCAGGCTTCATAATGACATCGTATCTTTTCCCATTGTGTGTGTATGCACATACCTCATTTAGGCTTCTTTCTGCACATTACTGCAAGCACAGACAGAAAAATAGGATTTTAAGAGACATGACAGTCTGCTCAGGGTACCACGTATCATCGTGCTGGAGGGAACACAATGCACTGGCTGTTCTCGGCAGCCTCCTCCAGCCTTGTGCTCCCCTGCTAGAGGATTTTTACAGCCACACGTCACCCCCTCAATCCTGCTAGAAACACATGAAAAGTACTAGTCCAGGTGTCCAAACAAGAAGAGGGATCAGCGCTGTGTAGGCACAGCAAGGGGTACCGCATCGGGAATTGAATTGAGCGGACATTTCTAGACATCAGTATGCAAACAGCAGGTCCTCAAAGAAGGACATGTCTAGCAGCAGGGGAAGAAAAAAAAGGAAAAAAAAGAAAAGAAAAGGAGAAGCACAAGCACCAAGCAGCACTTCGCAGCTAGGTACCAACCCCAGGTAATTGCGTAGGTCGAGCGGGCTCAGGGCAGTATCACGTCACCGCTGCCACAGCAAGAGGTAAGATGGGGAGAGGGAGGAAGGGTATGCAAGGGGCATAATCAGAGCGATAAATTAAATGCTCATCATTACATACTGAATACAGCTTTCAGCCCTGCACAGATTAATGATCCAAGACTTTATCAAGTCAATTATCTCATGCATAATTAAAGGCATTTGCTGCTGTGGCAGGCAAGAGAGAATCAGTGGAAGCAGAAGCAACAAATCAGAGCTGTGACCTTTGCAAGTGAGGCAGGCTCTTTGCCTCACCCAAGTTTTGAGCCACTCATCAAATCAGCCAGCATTATCTTGGATGGCACAGATGGGGACCACTGTTACTGTCAAACTGCGCAATGGTACAGATTTGTTTCTACTGGTAGGTGGTTTAGCTACAATTACCCTTGTCTACAGCTGAAGTCAGGAAAAAAAGGGCTATTAAAAACCAGAGAGGGCATGTGCTCATTTGGATGTGTTCCCTTCCCCAGTTCAACAAACGTCCGGCTCTTTAGAAAAGGACATCACATACATGCAAAGGACCAAATTAAACCCTAGTGTACTCCAAGCCCCGACAGCTTGTACTACTAGGTATTTTAAAAAACAGCTCTGAGCAGCTTTCTGAACACAAAAACAAGCTGTATTTTATTCTGTCTTTGTAAGATGATTAA
Source organism: Podiceps cristatus (assembly GCA_000699545.1). Taxonomy (NCBI): domain Eukaryota; kingdom Metazoa; phylum Chordata; class Aves; order Podicipediformes; family Podicipedidae; genus Podiceps; species Podiceps cristatus. The sequence goes on from KL270936.1 coordinate 21,498, forward strand.
AATAACTCCACTCACATAGCTCTTGAGTGAGTACACAAGGAAAAATTCCCATCTTTGTCCTCAGAGCCCCAGGGGACATTACAGGGTTGCACCCAGCAGAACACAACTCCTTTTGCTTGTAAACACAGTAAGTTATTGTCACCACAAGCAACAGAGAGGGAACCCCATCGCAGAGCTTACAGAGCGCACACTGTAGGCAGATCATTTCCTTTCCCTCCAGTGTAAGCTAGCAGCTACCTCTTAGCAAACAAAAACTTGGGCAGAGTGGGACAGTCACTGGATGTTCTCCAAAACTGAACACAGTCCCTAAATCCACATCCTGTTCCCACTCCTTGCTGGGACCAGAATGACTCCTCAACTCTTTTCTGTCCCTTTTAGGGAAGAACTGCTGACAGCCTTGATTTAGGAGCAAGTTTCTTGTGTTACTCTAGACTATTTCAAATAAAGGAGGAAAGACAGAAATCAAAAAAATATATCCATACCAAATAATCGTCTGGACGAATCCCAAAGAGTTCTCGGAAGTACCGAAAAGCCACGGGTGCGTAGGTCTTGAACCTGAAGTCAGCATAATGGTGAGCTGGGGTGAGGTTACTTCCTTCGCTGCACAGAACAGACATCACATGAGCAGGGGCCCCATATTACCATTCACCATATATGTACAGTCACATCAAGGCTACTGTGTATTTAAGATGAATTCAGCCTTGCAAAAAGGCATCTTAGGAACGACAACAACAAAAATATCTTTATTTTTGTGGCAGGACAATAGGAAAATAGGTTTCAAAATATCTGCCAAAATCTATTTCCAAAGAGCGCAAGGAACAACCAATTGCCAAGCAGAATATATTTACACAGAGAACATAGCTTTTATCAGCTTTGTTTATTCACAGAGTTAAAGAGCTCCCAGAATGAGCTTCTTCCAACTCAAACATGGTATAATTTCATGGAAGAAATTCTAGATGGAGAGGTAGAAAGAAAAGCCTGTGGGAAGGCTAACGAACTCAAGCATGTAGTACTGCGTCTTACACTGTAGTTCCTCGCAAGCCAGTGTACTGCAGAATCTAACACTCCACCGTTCTGTTCGTACGTAGTGGAGGCATATTTAAAACATTCAGAGCATCCAACTCTGTGATCTAAAGACAGGTGGAAGCTCTCTTGAAAAATCAGCGAGATGAAAAGAAATAACTCATCCGTTCGTTTTGTTTCCCCTGTCTCCTTTACCTTGGGAAAAAAATGCTCTCCACCACGTAGAAGTCCTGCATCAGGACATCTCTCTCTGGCTTGGAGCTCAGGTTGCCGACAGTATATCCAATCCCTAGCTGGATGGCCCCCTTCAGAGTGGATGAGGTGGTCTGGCAGAAAAAGAGCAGTTAGTGAGCATTTCACAGCAGATTATCACAGTAACATCCCCTATATTACAGTACAGTCACGTCTATGACTTCTGTGGGGTCATTTCGGGCACTACATACTGCTAAACATGTTCACTGAGCTGCTGAAGAGATGGATTAAGGCTTCCACGTTTGCCATTTGCAAGATTACGCAGTACAAGGGTGCTGCATAAAATCTAAATTGGATTGGTAGATACTGGGCCCCGACTTCTCTTCTCGGTCTGCCACCTACACGTAGCTGCCACTCCCCACTCCTCAAGACCAAACCTTTTTGTAGGTGGTTTCACCAGAAGCATCAACGCCTCGATGACCTATCTTCTTTCCTTGGCCAGGCTGTCCTGGCAGCGACGGTCCCTGCAACAAAAGAGCATGGCTGAAGTCCAAAACAGAAGCTGACCTGGCTGAGAACAAGCAGAGAACCACACTATCATGGCTGCAAAGGAGAAAAGACCACTGGAGAAAAGTCTGCAGAGTGCAAACGGGTGTAATCGGCACCAGCAAGCTTTAAACAAGGCTGTTTGAATCGTACATCCATCCCTCAAGACAAGAGGAGTTAGAATATCCAACCACTCCATTTGACACCCTCAGTACTAAGAGGGCAGAGCCCTTAGCAAAGATGCTGAGCTCAGGAAAGATCCGTTTGCTTCCCGGCTACCCAGATTCCTCCGTTGCTTGACTGTGGTTTCTCACTGATTTAAAATAGTGATGTATTAAATCAAACAGTGCGAGTTTATTCTTAAAAATCCCATGCCCTCAGGTGACATGCCAGTACCTCGTGCTTCACTGGAGAAATAAGACAGATAACAGGGACAACACAACCCCACTCCTGTGTTCACATGGAGATAATCCATTTATGGGAGATCTCATTTGTTTACAATTCAACGGATGAGCCCACACAGGGTGAACTGCAATAACAGCTCTTCCTGAAGTTTTGCAAAGAGCTTACAGAAACACCGTAGGACTGCCAGCACTTCCAAGTGAAAACAATCCTACTCCTTCCCATTCCCCTCCTCTTCTACCTCCGAGTCTGCCCGGGCCTTTTTGTGCCGACCCAGGGGGGAGCAGACTGCAGCTGCACCCTTGAACAGCCAATGTAATCATGTTTTGTGGACTTCGATACAGGTCCTTTTGCAACCCCACGTGTAGGGCCTCTGTACTCTGCCACGGGGCAACGCTTCACCTCCTCCCCGGCTCTCCCGCCACCCCAGTGGATCGCAGAGCAGATGGCTAGAAGTGCTGGTGAGCCACCAGTGACATTTAGGGGTTTGTTACACTGAAGAACTGCCAGGCCTTGGATGTTCCTTTAAGCAGTGTGCAGAAATACCCAAGGTCATTTCCCAAGTGACAATATTATATCTGTCTCTCTCGAGTGCCGCACAGACCCGTCTCAGAACTGATGTCTACAGCAGACAATGTATAATTTTGTTCAGACTACAGAAGTTCTTTGTGTTTTAGCTTTTAATCAAGAGCTTGCAGCTATTTCTGGTCAAACTGCTTGTACTGCTGGTACTAAGGGATAGTCTGATTTGTCCTTCAAAAATCTTATTTCCTACTTTGTTTTAAACATTTAGTACAGCCAGGCTTGCTTCCGAGTACTCTGTCCTCAAGCAGCCGTGATTAGCAGTACAGCTTATCCTTTCCTTGCGGCTTCTAACCAACAAGCTGGATCCTATTACACACAAGCTCAAGCTGTATCGTCCTGCCTCACCACGTGGCTCATCATCCTCCTCTCAAAGCGATTAACAGACACAGGTATTGGTTAAGGATGGCCATCATATGAAATACAAGTATACGAGTAACAAAAGTCTCTTCCGCACTCTCTTGCGCTACCTGTGACTGTGTTTGCAGGGAAAGAAAAGGTGAGGCTATTTGTGCACGGAACAAAGCATTCACCTTTCACAGAAGCTGAGCTTCCTACTATGCATATTTCTGAGGAGGCAAAAAAGAACCAAGTGTCACATTCCTGGCAGTTTTATGGGAAGATTTTTCTGCTCATGTTCATCATCCCAGGTGAGTAACGTAAAGGGATATGTGAGAAAACTATATCAAACAAAATTCATTTGAACACGATGCCCTAAACCAAGCGCGTGGGCTTCAGGGAACAGCTTTCAGGCACAGATCCTCCTACTAGATAGATTCCCTGCTGCCAACTGTGAAGCATTTTGCTCCAGAAGGTAACAGTGATTCAGCAACCTGCGACCTGGATTATGTGCAAGAGATCAGTCCCTTGAGATGTTCCTCCGTTTTATGGCTTCACAAATTGCAGCCTCCTTGACTCGCTCCCAGGAGCAGGTGAGAGCCCTGGAGATGCCCAACACATGGATTCTCCATTTATCACCTTCAGGTTCTGGTGTGGAAGAGGCGCCCTCAGGTACTTACTTACAGACATCATGGATCACACAGTGGGCATAATCCCTTCACATCCCCTCTGCGGCTCTGGTGATACCAACAAAGGGACTTCAGAGACCTGCCACTAATTTTCTTTCTCCCAAATTACAGATATCAAGTTTTCAGTAATCTTAAAGGTATTCTGAAAAGTCAGGCAGAAGTGTTTTCTTGAGCTCTATGTTCTCATTCCTCAACATGGGATTTTCAAGGCCAGCTCTACAAATCTCACCTCGGTGATGGCTGCCTTCTTCGATGCCAGACCTGAGGAGAGAAGGGAAGAACATCAGTAAAATTAGGGACATCAGAAAAAAAAAACCAACAACAAAACCAACCAAGCAAAAAAAAAAAACAACCCCAAAACAACCAAACCCAAACCAAAACCCACTCCACACAGAGAATATAGGCTAATGCCGGAAAGCCTTTAAAGCAACTTGGTTTTGCTCAGTTTTCAGTTCCACTAGTGCAGGAGTCTGAAGTTATAGGGGTCACCCAAACAATTTCATATTCAGAAGCACAAAGATGCACATTTTTTGCTAGCAATAATGTTTTCTAGAGGCTTCGGTAGAGAGAGTTCTTGTAAATCCCTGCTGCAGGGTAATAGGTCCACACTACACTGCAGAGTCAGTTACATACAGAAGCCTAGAGACACTTAAGCTGCTTTCCAGCCACTCAGAAGGCACTTGACAAACTATATTGATAATTTAATCTATTTATAGAATCCAATGTCCAAATATACAGCAAAAATGAATGCATCATTTATCTCTACCACTGCCTTTGGGAAAAGCCACCATTACTCCATTACAGTGAAAGGTGAGAAATTAGGATTTTGACTAAAGCTTTCAAATATAAAATCAGAATTGGAAACAGAGGCCCAAACCCTCCTCTAACATAAGGCTGGCCATCTTTCAGTTTCCTAGCACGAGCCCAAGTTCACAAGGAACATCTTATTTTCAGGCAACAGTAAGAACAGACTCCTCTGCCACCGGCCCTGCGAGGTGTTGCTGACGTGCCGAGAGCCTCACGCGTGGGATCACAAGCTCCAGCCCTGGAGAGCCACCATGAACAAGGGTCGAGAGCTGCTTCAGAAGAGCTCCCCACCCCATGCCGACAGCACATCATCTCCTGCCAGGCAGCTCCCAGCCACCCCGGCACGCAGAGCCCAGTTACTAGGAGGGAAGACCTCTTGCAAAGAACGCAAAGCCAAGCGATAGATTTAAGGCCGTCTGTTTCCAGGGGCAAGTCTGCTGCTCCATGCTCTTGTCTGAAGCGTTTCTGCAGGCACAGATCGTTAGGGAACCCATAGTCCTTCAGAAAGGGCTTAATTTTGCAAGAGACCATCAAGCAGAGCTTGAGAGTTTTGGCTGTGCAGAAGAAAGGGTCCTCCAAGCCCTCAGCTTTTCTCTACTTGAGAGCAGCGAGTGGATTACACAACCGCCTGCCAGCGCAAAAGTCCTCCGACTCAAGAGGGATATCTACACTCAAACTAGGGGAGTGGGAGATGTCCAGCCCTCCTGTCTGGAGAGCAGGAAAAGCCTCAGAGGATCCGGCCCAACACTCTGCTGCTTCAGCATCTCCCCGCTTTGGCCAAGGAGGAGCTATGATGGTTTAACCACGCTAGGATGTGATTCAGTTTTATTTCAGGAAATATTTCAGACACTGGGAAGCAAAAAACCAAGAAACCCAACAAAAACCCCTTGGTGGTCACAGGGGAGATGAAATTTCTCTCAATCAGAAGTGCTGAGGTTATCTCACCATCCTGGTCAGTGCAAACTGGGATCCCCTGTTGCAAAATAGGCCTTGTCAATATGGCATTTTGAACTGTCTGCAATGCAGCTCCCCAGCCCGACAGCTTGGCCTGTGTTTGCAAAGCCAGAGCAGCACGAGAAGATGCACTTCGTGCTGTTTTGTTTTGAGTTGTGCTCTTTAGCGCCCAAGTTTCAGATCAGGAACAGAATCACAGAACTGCAGCAGAGGGGTCTGAAATGCCGCTCCCTCCGTGCGAGCTGCAGCACACAATCCCACCTCAAGCAGGTGACGGGGGGCAAGCGGAGTGGGGAACCCCTCACCGGTGGAGAGCAGCTCCCCTCTGTCACCCACCTGGGCTGCGCATCCCTCACGGCCAGGGGCCATCGCCTACGCGGGCAGGTGCCGTGCAGGACGGGCAACATGAAATCCCATCGCTCCCTCCTGCTTTTTGGGATTGCACCAGGACACAGCTCAGAAAACCACTACTAGCTCAAACTCCGCATCAGTTTTTGCCCTGAAAAATTAGTTCTTTGGCCTAAGACAATGCAATTTTATGATCATTCAACAAAAAGCCCTGCAATGGCCAGGGGAGCAGGAGATATGGCACTAAGTGTGCATTTGGCTAATGAACTTTCAGGGCACGAACTGAAGTACCACAGGGACAAATGCTGCACCAGGTTGAACACTGGAAATCGCTGGGAACACAACACGGCCAAGAGGGCCCCGGGCCAGGGAGACTACTCTCTCCCTGCCATGGCTGCGACTGCTCTCCTACCGCGCTAATCTCTTTCCTGCACTTTGTCACAATTCCACAGCAGGAGATTATCTTTAATTTTGTGATAATTACCACAAGCCGCTTTCATTCCCAGCTTTTAAGTGTCTGCTGCTGTACACGTACCAAATGTGGAATCAACACCAACCGCTCACGCGAAGGAAAGGAACCAAAGGTGAGGAACGGGATCTCCAGAAGAAACGACGCTTCAGGTGGACAAGTGCAACACCAGGAAAACCAACACCCCCACCCCACAAAGAAAATCAGCTTTATAAAAATCAACTTGTCTAGGCAGAAAATATAAAAATCTTCCACTGGCTACTCAGTGCACAGCACTCGGCTGTGCTCATCTCAAACAAGCTGACAGATGGCCTTGCAAAAAAACTGATTTAACTTCAGCTTCAGGGGTTATACAGTCACGAGAGACAGCACTCAGGTTTGCGGGGAACAGGAGCTCTGCTGTGGGAAGCTTCAACACTTATAACAAGCTAACTGAAATGATTCTTATCTGATTCAGTGCAGCTTAGTGAGTGTATTCAGAAATGTGATGAGCAGCTCTGGAAGGGGAAGCCCGGGATGAAACCCCAGCTCTCTGCCCTGCCTCCAGCTCAAGCCTGGGTTTTGTAGTGTGCTTCATGCACGCTTGACCTGCTGCCTTCAGTTTCTCTTCTCATCTGTGCACAGCTTTGAGTCAACCCTATCCCAACGCTGGAGCAACTCTGGAGCCTCAAGAAATAAACACTTCGGTTGTAGCATTCATCAATTCTCATCTCCAATTTAACATATTTTTTTTTCTCCATATGCCCCTCTATTCAGAGCCACAATCAGCTTGTCCATCCCTGCCATGATGCTGACACCCTGCAGGACAGGGATGAATTTACTCCTGGAAACCCTCTGCACGTTTACTGTCTGACACAGGAAAGGACTCAAGTTTGAGCTCTACTGTGCCAGAGGACAAGGTGAGAACCCATTTCTCCTCTTACATGATATATTGCATCAACAAATTGGTGATCAGACCTTTTTAGGCCCCTCACCCCCCAATTAGATACGCTTGATTGCTCGCTCCCAGGAAGCAAAGCACAACGCACAGGCTGGCAGGAGGGCTCCCACTCACGAAGGAAACCTTCATCGCCACCCGGTTCATCAGCCGGCCTCATCGGTGCATCTGAACTCACAAAACGGCGCAGGGTTGGGATCAGAGCAGCTCCTTTGGGTTCTCCAGCTCACAGCCTCTCTAGATGATGGCATCAGGGAAACGCAAGTGATGTCAGAAGTTTAAAAGTAAAAAAATAATCATCAAATCTTGGGGCTTAAAAGCAAACTTCATGAAAACAAGAAAATATTGCCCTTGCTGTCCACAACTTAGAATGAATTTAAGTTAAAACCACAGGTTTCAAGTTTCATTTACATGCAGAGCATAAATTTTTAAAACTCATCAAAAAAAGTCACTCGATCTCTCAAAACCAGCTAAGGCAAGCCAACTAGCAAAACCCCTTTGGTTTAAACCTGAAAAGAGCCATGAGAGATTTCTATCCACTGAAAAGGAATTTAAGAAAGTTCACAAACATTCAGTAGAAGCCTCATCTATAATAAAGCATCTAATATAGATGCTACATATAAATCTATTTATCTATATATAGATCTATAATAAAGATCTAATAAAGCAGCCTTCAAATTTATAAGACAGATGTATACACACACACATATAAATTCTAAGTATTTGATGCTTTATGATGCTCTAGAGAAGTCAAATCAAATTTGAATAACCGGTAGATTTATCTGGACTCCTTTCTCCGGTCAGAGATGGTGCTGCATCTTTAATAAAAGCTCCACTTTAATAAAGTGTTTAAGAGGAGATATACAGTGTGAATGCAACTAAAAATACATTAGAATATAAACACCATGTAAGCTCTTCAGCTGGAGGCTGTACCAACGTGACCCCTCCAAAAAGGCAACGCATTACAGATTTGCAATTTGCCACTTGCTCTCAAACGGGGCAATAGCAACTGCAATCAAACACGGCTGCTTTTCCAAGTACAGGTACCCAAAAGCGCTGGACCAGCAGTTTACATTTGGTGATGGTGGGTTTTTTTCATTTGTTCTTTGTTTATAAACTACTGAGCTGACAGCAGCTTTTGCAAAATTGACATTTAATACCAACCGAGTGTAATCTGCTAGAAAGCTGTGAAATTCTGACAAATCACACACACACTGAAGGAGGTCTGGATCTAATTTTACACTTATTCAATTGAGAACAAGACGTGACACACCTGAGCAACCCATTTAGATGATAAGAGGAGGTGGAAGACTGCAACCAGGATGCTACGATTTATTGTTCGATCAGACCACTCTAAACGTGGCCTCGTCTGGTCAATGCGTTATGGGCAGCAGCATAAGAAACGGTTGAGAAGCAGAGTGCAAAGACACGAGCTGTGCAAGTTAAAGGCTATACACATGTTGCAGATGTGTAGCAGCTGAAATACAGAGAGAAAGGCTGGAAATGAAATGCATCCATCAGAGACAGCTTTTATTTCCCGTAAGGGACTGCTGATAAAGAGAAATTAACTTTGGGGTGGGGGGGTGGCAGGGGTGGTTAGGGAAGGCAACTCAGAGAAGATGCCAGAAAACATGTCTCGGCTGAGAAGCAGCATCTGAACTAGTGCAGGCAGCTGGCTGAGGCTTTCCAAGGAGCCGGCACGAGCGTCAGGCCATATCAAAAGGGGAAAGGCAGACAGCAACCTCTGAATTTCTTCTTGCCCTCGAAGCGTGTGGCTTCAGCTCCCAGCAAGGAGCACGCAGGACCAGGCAGCCCAGGGCAGTCATCAGAGAGAAGGAGACACCACAGGGAGCAGAAGCCAGATTCTCAGCAACCTCCTGGAGAAGGCAGCTATTTACAACCTGCTCTTCCCAGGCATCTCGGATGACCTACTTCTGATCATTAATCACACTTTCTTCCCATAAAACAACACAATTTGATCGGGATGAGCAACACCAAGTAACCCACGATACTAAATAAAAAGTTGGTTCCCCCCGCTTTAAATGCAGCGTCTCTTGGCAGAAAGAGCTGTAGCTGACGACTGCTCTGCACCCTGGGCACGGGTAGCTGCTTCTGCCATTTGAGAGCTTGCAGAAATAATAAGGAAACAAAGCAACCCAAGATAAATTCTGCTTGTTATATAGAATCTACATACAGCTTCGATACCAAAATGTGTCCATTTTTCTCTGGACCACTTGCTGACTGTATGAATGATTTTGGGATCATCTACACAAAACTTGCACTGGTTGAACACAGCCTAAACTCCCTCTCCCCACTGGTTAGCCTCGTCCAACCTGGTGCTCGGGCAAGGCTCACTCCATCCGCTCCATCCCCACGGGCAGACGCAGCAAGGGGGGCAGAGACCCTGCTCAATGCACCCGCAGCGCAGGTAGCTCCATGTTCCTCTGGAGAGTTTAGTCACCGTCTAAAGTCCCGTAGTTATTTGCAGACAGACAGAAATGCTGGCAGCACTGGGCAGTATTCAAACTGGCCTACCAGGAGCAGCCAGAGGTAAATAATCCCATTTAATCCCACCCTGGCCGCCCTGCTCTCCTCCCCGTCCTCTTGCTCGCCGCCCACACCAGCTCCACACCTCATTTTGCTGTTTCAAGCGCTCAGGAACCACCTCCACTTTGTGGAGGGAAGATGACATTTGCAAACCGTAATCTGCTGCACCAACTCTATATGCTGCACTATTTTCCCATGTCTTTTGTCTTGTTTATTTGAGCATAAACTCATTAGGGAAAGGAACAGCCTGGCTTGTACAAATGAGGGGAAAGAGCTTAATGTACCACCTAGGTAGGACAGGGCCTCGGGGCATTGCTATGATACCTGCTCAGCTGCAGGGACACAGCTCACTCCTGCCTTTCCACCCCAGGCAGTTTCTATCTACCAGCTCTTCAATTAACCCCAGACAAACAGGCAGCAGAAGCCCCCGGGCCTGCCCCAAGCCCACAGTGAGCCCCACACCCAGTCCTGCCCCAGCCACCCCCCTCCAGTTTCTCCTTGAGGGTTTTGAACCCCCGGCCCCAGAAGCGCTCTGGCTGCTCCCTTGCCAGTGCTCCCCCGGGGATCAAGGAATTTAAGCCCTGTATTATACAGCCCAGCTAGAGTCACTGGAAGCAAAGCATCCAGCTACTGGAGCACCACCACTGCAAGGGACTGCCACAAAGGGATGATTCTGCAGTAACAGCACCTACCAGCCTATTTTATTTTCGGTTTTATGCAGAAACTCTTTCTCCCTCAGAAATAAATCTGTTTATCCCAGCTCAGGAGGCAGGGCAGAAGCTGAAGATGCAGGCGGGGAGTTAACACATTCCTCCCTCAGCTGCAGGTGCAGGACCGCATCCTGGGTGCAGCCCTCCTCGGGGAGCAATGCTGATGAGCCAGGACATACCATGCTAAAACGTTTCCTTGACAACTCACCAGAAAAGCGCTTACAGCATGGAAGCCCAATTACAGTGAGGAACAAGCAGGACAAGGCCAGGGAAATGAAATTTAAAAAGAACTGATTTGTTTTCTTGTCTCGGATCAGCTGTGTGTAGAAAAAAGGACAATTTCGGAGCGCTTAGCCTGAACCGTGTGACACAGCCGACAAAAAAGCAAAACAAAAATCTCATCAAGAGGGGCACACAATAGCTGACGCTCAGTAGCGGAAAAGACTGCAGCCGTTCAGCTCCGCGTTCAACTCTGTAATTATGCAATCCAGTGGGATGTTCAGGCGAACATCTGCTAGATGGGAAAGGTGCAGCCTTATCTGAACACAGTGTTCCCGCTCCCTTCCACGCCACCGGTCACAGGAGGATTGTGGAGTGGAACAACACACGCTCCCCAGCACGTCCAGCGCGTCCGAGCACTCTCCCTGCTGCCCACGTGGCGAGATGCTCCCCTGGTCAGGCATTCCAGAAGTGGCATTAGGGACGCCAGCCTCTTCCTAGCCTCTGGCTTCTCTCTTTATTACAGCCTTCAAGTCCATTAGAATTCAAAAAGCTTGATTAGGGATTAATTACAGACAGCAAACATCGCAGCAGGAAGTGTAACCTCTCCAGGACAGAGCCAGCTCTCTGTGCCTGTGATGATATCCAGGCTCAGTGGCACCACATTAAAACCACGACGCCAATTTAGAGCCAGGCCATAAAAGGCTGAAAGACTTTGAAGCCACATTCCTCACAATCATCCAGAAGAGCTAACCCCACATCCAGTTGCCTCCTTACCTTTGCTCAAGGGTAAAATAAGCTTTGCATCCCCAACTAGCAGGTCCCAACCCAACAACACTACTCACTGGAGCATCTCCTGGCTGCTGGGAGAGCTGTAGCTCAGCAGCAAGAAGACAGAGAACCTCCTGTTGCTTCTCTAGTTGTGCTGCAAAAACACTGGGGACTTAAATGGAGCACATGAGCCCAGGCAGCCCCTGGGACTCTGTGTGTGTTTCAATGGAGTTTTCAGCTGCCACAAAGTCGCAGAGAGCTGCTTCCCAACCCCAGGTCAGAGAAGCACAAGAGAGCTTTGCCAAGGCTTGGTCCTGAATTCACTTCCCTCCTTTGTCTTTCTGAGCATCACTATCTCCCTGCCTGCCGGCTCCTGCCTAGAAGCAGGATTCAGCATTTTTAACGCGTGCAGTGCCCTACCTCTACGCAGGGAAGGGAGGCTCAGCTGCATCCTCCATTGTGCTATTCTCCAAGTGCCACTAACAAAGAGGGAGAAGCATGAGTAGACTAATTCAAGGCTACACACCTCTTGCTAGAGCCAGAGCAGTTATTCTACCCCAAATACACAAGGTTTGCAGTGTGGCATGGCTCAGTGCTTCAGCACCTCCTGGCCAGGTAGGGATTAGCGCTGCTGGCAGCTCTTCTCTACCATCCGACCTTCGTGAGCTCCCTTTGCAACTCGCCGCCTCCGCAAGGACACCTGCAAGGCTGGTAGCAGGCACGGGACAAGGAATTGGTGGCTGAAAAAGGGTAACTACGCTGTTGCCAATTCCAAAACTTCTTAAGCTGATAAATAGCACGGGATATTGTTACTGAGAGGGCAAAACCCCTTTTTCGGGGAGAGCTGGAAGATGCCTTTGCACAACATCAGCTTGGTTCCCTTTACAATATTGCTTCTCTGAGTATCCCTCCAGAGGATCTCAACCTGTCTTGGGAGGCCACTGGCAAGTCAAAGAAATCATTCAAGCTGCTTGTAGGAGCAACACAGCAGATACAAAGAGTGCCAGATTGCAACCTATATGAGACAGTGACAAACTACCCCCTCTATTTAATCTCTCAGCCCTTTCTCAGAGAGTTCTGCAGCTAAACAAAGTCAGTACCTTCAGTCCAGGAAGGATGAGTCAGATTGTTCACCGCTTCCACCATTTAAAACTACCTTCCTATAGATGTTACTTGACAGAGAGCTTACTCTCCTTGCTCATTCACTGTCAAGAATTATTCTCAGACTAAATTACATTAAAACAGAAGAATGCAACTGAAGAAAGATATCCACCTCCCCAAATTTTCCATCTTCTGACTTTCTAAAAGACATGTTGAAGACCAGTTACTGCAGTCACAGCAGGTAAAGAAATCCACCTGAAGTTTCAAAATAACCACCTACCACAATACCAGAATATACAGAAGTTACCACAGCTTTAAATCTGTGGGAGCTCAGCATCCCAACCAACAGCAAACTCCAAATGCAAAACCTGTTTTGTCTGCAGGTCACCCTTCACAAGTCATCCTGAAGATGCACCTAGTTTTTTAGTGAGTGGGGTATTTCCTGATTTACTCCGTAGTCAAAGCTGCTCGGCTAAATCCTCTAAGATTTAATTCCGCTCTCGCTAATGTCGCTTGACAGAGCTTTTCTGTGGGTGCTCAAACACTGAAGACTTGAAAGGGGATTTCAGAACGGGGTTGCGTACCACATGCGTCACCGGATATAAAGTCCTCTTGCTAGGCTGCTCGCATCAGGTTGAGCAAACTCTCCTTCACAAAACACTTCCAGGTTGCCACGGGTGCTGCTGACAACACTGCAACATGCAAACATACGCAGAGATTTGCATCGCAGCACAGAGGTCGAGGTCTGGGTGGGCAAGGAGGGGGGGGACATCTCTAACTTCATCTGTTTCAAAACCAGATGTCAAGGCAAAAGCATCAGGTTGAATTTCTAGACCTGTTTTTAGAGCATGGGTTCATGACACAGCTCCTCAAAGAGCATTCCCTCAACAAAATTCAGACATAGTTTTCAAGTGGATCATGTCCCACTAAAAACATGCAGTTAAAAAGACACGATAGGAAAAGTGGACCAGTGATACGTCTTCATTTGAGAGATCTACTTCTAAATAAACCTAAGATTTTGCTGCCATAACAACTAGAAATTCGAGCTCTCCAGGCTGCATGCCTGTCTCATCTGAGCTTGTTAGTCACTAAGCTACCAGAGATTTCTTGGCCTCATTCAAAATTAACTACCCCAACTCACGTGTGGCAGAAAGCCAGGTCTGGCTGACATTTTGCTGCTTCCCATCACCGTGTCCTCTGCCCTGGTCACAGCACCCTGCCACCCACGCTGCCTGCGCCCTCTTCCTGCACAGGCAACACAGACTTCACACAACCCATCCAAACCCTACGGCAAGCCACAGTGAGGGCTAGCCAGCTCTTCAGGAGCAAAATCTGCTTAACCCATCCCAGCTACTGCAAATCCTCTCCCTCCCTGGGCATGCCGACACCTCCTCTCCGCAGGAGGGGTACCAAGCCTCCGATCCTCCCCTCCTCCATCCAGGCTCTGGGACCAAACGTCCCCAGCAGCAGCTCTAGACAGACCACGTACCTGTGTTGCAAGAGTGAGGAAGGACCTCTAAGCCAAAAGCTGCTGCCACAAGGTGTGTGGGGCTGTAGGTTAGGAATGAATTTAAATTATTGCTCACCACCATGGTTTTTTCCCCACCAGCCTTGTTAAGGCCACTTCTGCTCTCTGTGACTAGAGTGTCTCGGTCGGGTGCTCCTGCTCTGCCCTAACAAAGGCACCTGAACAGATGGAACAAAACAAGCCACAGCTGAACAAGTTCAAAAGATGAAGAGTGCTGCCAGAAATCATAATTCAAAGTTTCAGCAAGTAGTCTCCTCTTCCTGGGAGCCTGGCCACAGCACGGCAGATAGTGACTCAGCCACCAGCTGAAAATAAGTTACCTACAAAGTAATGAAATTTTTAAAAACACTTCTAGAGCTCTCACTAGGAAATATGAACAGGTGAGACAGAGAGAGAGCAGGAAGAGATAACCTGGTGCCTATGCTGTGCTACGAGGATGTTTCAGCTGCATTACGCTGACGATCACCGACAGCCTCCTCCAATACAGGTAACCACAAGCTGAGGGACAGGCTCTTTCTGGCACAGATCTGCAGCTCGCTCAAAAGCTAGGTCAGTAAAGCAGCTTCTCCAGCCCAGCCTGGAGGATTTTCACTCAGAGGCTGAGCCAGGCATTTATTATTTCTATTTAACTGAGTGCAGCTATGTCCATTTATTTGCTCATTTGGGAACAAGCTCTGCTCCAGACTCTGTACAGGTACGTGTCCAAACTAAAGGTGCAAAAGAACAAAGAGCAAAATCCAAAAGAGCACTTGGGCTCCTACAGTGCTGTGCAGGCAGAACGGAGGCACTGGTTATCCCCAAACTCCCGAAGGCACCCCGGGTGCCGAGGACACTTCAGGTGTCTGGAGCTGTTTCCCCAGAGGCTGCTGCACATGTTCACACCCAGTTCAGCCATCAGCACCACTGACTGGGATCCAGAAGAACGGAGACCACGGGCATTGCCGAGTTGTGCAGCGGGCAAGTGTTGCGCTTACCCTTTGTATCCTGCACTTACACCACTTGCATGGGATATAGGAGTGATCAAGGTCTTTCTGAAGTGATTTTGTGATTTCTAGGATGCTTTAACAGACTGTTATTAGGTGAAAGAAAACAAGTTACTGTGGGGCTGAACCCCAGCCAGCTGGGTCAGCTCTCTTCCCAGCTCTCCAAAGCCCCCTGCTCTTGGCCTGTGGGTTTCAGAGCAGCCCTACTTCAGTGAGGGACAGGCATTCATTAAACACAGAAAGCTACAACTGAAAACACTGGGCTGCAAAGACAAGTGACCATCTTGGGAAGAGCCTGGTCTGGCTGGCCGCAGGGCTCATACACATGCATTGATGTAACTAAGCTCGAGGTGCAACTGGGAATAACTTCTGGGCTCGCAGCTCCTAAACCAGAGTCTTCAACCATGAACAACTTAACTCCTGAGCCCTTCTCCGGGCTTTATTCAACATCTGCCTGATACAAGGGAAAACCGTGGATGCATTATGAAAAACAGATATAGAATAAAGTAATTCAAGGCATCAGCGAGCGAACTTCAGCCTAGCATTTCTGAACTACATAAAAGAATCTCACGGGATCTTTAATAATGTTTGCTAAGACTTTAATAAAACCAGAGATGAAGTCATTCCCCTGAACCACAACACCACGAGGCCACATCAGCCAAACACACACTGCCACTGACTTGTGAAGGAGCAGGGGACACTGCGCAATCTCCTCCCGTGTCTGGAGAGAAACAGAAACACAGCCAGGCATGCAAACATCGTATGAATGCTCTGAAAAGCATCTCTAGGAGGACAACCCAGCCTCTCGCTCAGGTTTCCCCTCCCAACCCAGCTGGTAGCTGCCAGCTCTGTTTTATCACAGCAGCACGCATTGTGGGGTGTGAGGAAGAGACAGAAGTGTGCCGTAACACTGGCCAACAGCTACGTAACAGCTCTCAATGGGGAACAGAAGACACA
Organism: Podiceps cristatus; assembly: GCA_000699545.1. NCBI lineage: Eukaryota > Metazoa > Chordata > Aves > Podicipediformes > Podicipedidae > Podiceps > Podiceps cristatus. The sequence goes on from KL270936.1 coordinate 37,602, forward strand.
CAGGGCTGACATGGGAAGTCCCATGGCTTAAACTCTGTATTTCCTAGTTCCCAACCCAGTAATTTTCTTCCAGTCCAGATGGCTCAAGCCTAAAGAGCTGTACTCAACAAGCAGTGGGGCTCCTTGATCTTCACCGCTAAGGCTAGGGAGAATTTAATGGAAGCTATTTTTAGAAAGTACAGCAAAATGGAAGTTAGAAGACTTGGAGCAGTCAAATGCCAAAGGCTTTCCATGGGAAGAGAAAAAGGCAGGTCTGATGAAGCAGAACCACCCTGCAGATGCTGCAATGCCATTTAAGGACAGACCTGACCAAGCTCTGACCTTTGGGATGGGGCAATACTTCTCAGCTTCCTCTTCAGCAAAATGGGTGCATCGGTTTTGCCAGAATTTAGCCAGCCATAAGGCAAAGGACATTTGGAGACCATTATCTTGGCAACTCAAAGCAACCAAAAGCAGGACCTCTAATAGAAAATACTAAGTAGAAGTGGCAAGTGCTGCCTGTTGCCTGTAATATATTCCCTTTCCCTTTAAAGGAGCAGCTGCCATTCAGCCACATCTTAATCCTTCTTCCTCCAGGCCTTAGATTAAGTCATTTTTCACCCCACCTCATCCTTACAGATTAAGTCGTTTTTCACCCACTTTATAGGAAAACTTGCATTTAAATTTCATTTCTTCAGATACTGCAAAAACCCAACTTGTTCTTCTAGGTTACAGTTTGCTCTTCATGCGGTCACTTCCAGCCTTCTTGTGCTCCCAGTTTTCAGTTTAGAAGGAAAATTCAAACCAAAACCAATCTTTGTCTTTTAAAACCTAGGAATTAGGGAAGCCATAGCATCTCTCCGAGATTGGTTATAAACCTTAAATCTCAATACCTTGTGGAAGATCATGCATTGCCATTCTACCAACACAAAACCAGAGCTTGCCTGGATTAAATGAAGTTCCTCCCAAATTATCACGTTCTTTGCAGCTGACTGAGTCTCGACTAGCAGTCCACTACCAACATTTAATCTCAGGAGAGTCTTCAATTTAATACCAGCCTATACTGGCCAGCTCTGCATCTGGTATATGATGGGCAACCCAATTAATTCCAAAGTGAAACAGATACGACAATTGCTATCTTTAACTGAAATTTAACTGTCTTGTAGGACAAAGTACACAGTCTTTTTGCTCCCTTTTAAAGACAGAGCCATGTTTATCAGGACTTCGAGGCTCTGCAAGGGAGATGCAGCAAGGATTGCAATTATGCTCCGGAAACACATGGGGCTGGTCCGCGAGGAAGCCGCAGAAGCAATTAGCAGTTTCAGAATGTTTGCTCCTTCAATTTCTCATTTTCTTTAATAAGCATTTTCTGGCATTACCAGTCTAGAAGCCTCT
>KL270937.1:2314-36687 GCA_000699545.1 Podiceps cristatus
AGGAATGTGTGGGTAGGAGTTTTGGGAAAGGAAGGAGGGCTTATATTCAGTGTACCTCTGCTGCAGCTTCTTGGGCTCTCTTCCCACAGCAAAATTCCTGGAAGTGGTGAATGATGCTGACAGTACTTCTTTTCAGCGGTTACAAGGGAGTTCCTCCATCCCATTTAGTAGGGAAATAACTTGTTGCTTTACAACAACTGAAATATATATTTATTTATTTATTTAGCTTTTTTTTTTTTTTTTTTTTTCTTCATTCATATGACTTAAATTTTCTGCCTTGTTACTATTTCTTTGAGTATATAACTTGAAGGGATTTTTGATTTATATCCGTTTCATCCTTCTTCAAAAAATAAGTCATATTGTGATGTATTTTTCTTCTATTTGGACAATGTTGGATCAGAAGGGGTTTTTTTCCCACCTGGATTAAGCAAGCAATGTCTCTGCTCTGTTCTGATTTCGGTTCAACTCAACTTTCTTAGTATTATCTATGCAAGAGGCTGCTAGCCACATCCTTTGCGTTTGTTGAAGAGAAAATAGTATGTACGGTGAAACAATTCATAACATAGCAAGTTAAACTCTATCATACATTTATAAAGAAGCTGTGCAAAAACAATTACAGAAAAATGTTGGGCTTCCGGCTCACAAGCAAGGTTTTTCCAGTTGGGCCCAAGTTTCTTCCAGGAGATGACCAAAATAAACACTGATAACTAAACCCCGGGGATAAATCTGTGCTGTAGTCAGAGGCGTGGATCTATGCCCTGGTCGGTGTGCTGCCATAGGAGTCTCTAAACATGTAACTCCCCGTTCTGTCGTAAACGTGGCTGTATAACCATCAGCAGATCTCTTTTCTAAGGGAGCATTAGCATTTCTCCATCTCACAAGACATGGTGTCTAGATCAGGTTCAGAATCTACAGTCAGTCTCCATATAAACACATAAGAAAGATTACTATCTGAAAATAGTTTTAATCAAAATGCTGGAGAAACAGGTTGATTCTATGCCCTGAAGGGTGAAATAAAGGTGCATGAATTTACCAGACTTCCTAATTCTAGTATTCAAATATTAAATTCCTTTAGAAAGGGATTTCTATGAAGTTATTTGCATGGTTTGGAGATCTAGCATCTCATTCGTGGGTTTTTCCATAGGGTCTTTTAAAATGATTAAAAGATTCTCTCTATATAAGAATATTTACCCTTACTGTTCAGGAATTATTAGGATGGTTACAGATTAGTCAGCTAGATCCCTGTCATGTTTCCTAACTTAATTCTTCATTGGCTTAAATTCTAATAATTATGGTTGTCTAGTTAAACTGGTCATCTACATGGGGTGAGGGAACATGTTATCAAAAGTCTACAGCTCCTAGAGAAGTCAGCTGTGTTTTAAGATCTTTTAAAACAGACCATGCATTTAGGTGACTGACATATATTGTTACTCAGTTTTGTCCATCTGAGCTGCTATTAAAGCCAAATAAAAAAATGTGATTCTTTTTATCAGGAGACTGGCCTGTGAGTCAGCAAGTACATCCCTGTGAAGGAATAAGGGTACATCATTTACATGTATTGTCTGCATTGCATATTGCAGGACAAGGCCAACCTCCCTAGTCAAAAAACAGAATGGACAGAGAGAGTCTCTTCCAGAGCTGCCTGGGGCCTTTGATCTGCTTCCACTGTGGAGGAAATACTTTGTGCTAGATATTTGCTGCCCTGTATTGCTCCTGCCCCTGCCGCAGGGAGACCGAGGATGCTACTATGTGACATTTCCCAGTCTGCTCATAGAATGGTTCTTCTTTGTGCCGTGCCTCGCAGGTTAAAACCAGCCAAGATTCAACCCCAGATTATATAATTGGTTAATAAATAAGAACATAAACCAGAAACAAGGAGTCGTAAACATACATACATATGGAATGCAAACTCGTGGCTTTGTTTTAGAGTCTGCATTTCTTGTTTCTATTGCTAGGATCAGTGTAGCTCAAGGAAATTCACATTTGTTTTCTCTGTACATGAGTGGTTCTGACACTTCATGTTGCAAATGTGCATATAACAGCACCTTTATTTAGTGTTAATGTCAACACGTACAGCCTTGCAGCATCTGTGGAATGCCCCTGGAGTGCTTAGAAATAAGGCTTAAGGGAAAAATCATTCAAACGTCTTCTGTTTCTTTCAAGTGGAGCATGGAGCAATCAGACTTGTATGAATCAGATTTATATAGTCCCAGGCAGAAGGTATATCTTGCTTTCAACAAATGCTCCACTAATATGATAAGAACATATAAGAAACAATATAATATTTATCAAACCTGACTGGAAACTTTACTTTTAAAAAGAGCACTGAGACTTCCTGCTTGCATGTTTTAAGAAAAAGTGATGCTATTGTCAGCCGCTATAGAGTCCATTTATAATACCTACCAAAATCAGAAGAGGCATTTTTCAGTGCATGCTGCTTCTTGAACAGGTACAGCATGCAGCCAGCCTTCTGCTTAGGGGTAGGGGAAGCTGAGGGGCTTCCTCTAAAATTAAAGTTTTATGCTAAACTAAATTTTTCATAGGGAGTTTCATTCTCCTGTGTTAACTTTTCAAATGTAAAATAGTGAAAATTTAATTTATAAATTAGTAATTTTTCACACTTCATCGAGTTCTTCCAAATGTTTAGAACAATTTAGAACAATCCTTAAATGGTGCCTGTCTCGCACATTTTTGGGTTTTTTTTTACCTTAGTTCTGAAGACACACTTTCAGCACTAACTGCTTTTTAACTAGCAGGAGCTGGACAGCAGTCAGAAACTGTGGGAAGTCTAGTTTCTGAATGCCTTCCAACTTTTGCCAGCTAGAAACACAGTATAAAAAGAACAGGAATTGCAAAAATTGTTTTATTCATGCAAAAACCTAAACTAGAATCATAGCAAGAAGAATCTGTTAAGTTTGACTTTTAGGAAATTTCACACTGACTTCTGTGGACTCAAATTCCCACAGTTTCTTTTAAACTATTCTGTTTCTAGAGCTGTAAACAATTTCCCTTAGACATTTGTCCAAACTGCAATTAGGATTCGATAATTGCTTAATGCAATGGTCTTTCTGCGAGGGGTTGCAATTACTGCAGGGAAGTCCGTGGCAGAAGTTCTGGCTGAATTCCCTTCGAGGGTCTGGAGTGAGAGCACACAGGAGGGGCAGCTGTACGGTCCTTTGGAAAGATGATCCTTTCTTCTCCATCTGTTCCACTCCCAGCCAACTCCACTTGGCCAGGTCTCTATCCTCACTGGGCAGGGAGCACAGATGGCAACCTGTGGATTTCCTCCAAATCAGCTGGAGCTAGGGTGCCCAGATTTCCTGGGACAGGACATATTTCCCCGTGTATTTTTGAGTCTTTCATATTTTTTCCCTAGCTTTTCTTTTAACTGAAAATTGTGCAAGCTTCACCATGAAGCTGTGAATACTTCCGCAGACTCAGAATTTTATTCTCCCTTTTGTGGCTGAATACTCTTCCCCTGCTTTAGTACTAGACTTTATCTTGTACTGGAGATACCGGAGAGAGACACTGATATGCACTAGAGAAGTGAGGTGAGGGCTGTCAGGTGACACCCCAAAAAACTCCACGAACTTTGTACAATCCTCTCCTTATAGATCATAACACTTTATTAATATCAATCTTCCTAGGTGAAGTGCAGCCTTAGCAATAAGCAGTGGTGAACTGAGCTGACTGGAGCAGCTGGAAACCATTCAGGTCCCTCTCCAGCAGCTGGAGCTGCTGCAGGCTGCGTGTGTTGGGGCTGGGGCTGCCGTACAAAATGCTGAGAAAAGAGGACTTTTTCTCACTCTGCGGGTCAGTTGGGCCCATTTTGGTATTGGGATTGTTAGGTTTTTATTAGGAGTTTTAATAAAACGGTTCCTAGTCTTTGGTTTGAGTTTGAATCTAAGAAAATCTCTCCTTTCTCTACAGTCCCAATAGCGCAGTTTCCTTTAGCTGTCCGTCTTGGTGACAAGAGGGATCCCATGTAAGTTAAACTGTGCATGATGAAAAACACCTTCTCACAGTCACACCTGCCATAGGGCCACAACCCAGCGATTCTGAGAGCCAGTCTGGAAGGAGCTTCAGGGCTGCATAGAGAGAAAAATCTATGTGCCTTCGGGGAAATTTCTCAGGGCACGTAATGGGGAATGGAGGAAGGAGAAACAAGAAATGTAAAGCGCCATTAAGAATTTCATCATATGGACAATGACAGTTTTATAGCCTGTTGGAAAACCAGAAAATGGATTTCTCACAAAATCAATAGCCTCCTAGAAGATGGTTCCAAGAGGATAGAGCAGCACATATCAAAGTAATCAAAAAGCTGAAATAGAGGACTCTCTAAGCCTTTGCATACAAGGGAACAAGCTGTTAAAAATCAGATGGTCTCAGCTGAGTTTTCTACATTACTCTACTTTATGAATCTATCGTATTCAATTTTCATCAGATGAAAGGTGACCATTTTTGAAAGGGAAATGTGAGACCAAAATAAAGGTTTCTGTAATGCTTGCTCATCACTATTTCAGAAAAGTGTTTTAATTAGGTGGGTGAATAGGTAATTAATAAAGCCCTCAGTAACCTGAGTAGCAATCAAAGTGTTTTCTTGGAGGATTTTCCTGTAGTTAATTTGCCACATTCTTTTGGTGTTACCAGCTTTTAAATTCAATTCCTTAATAAGGAAGATTTGGGAATATATTGGGTTGCAGAATGGTGTTTTTCCAGCAGTGAGCTGTAACCCCTCCTGAGGATCACAAAGGCTTTGAGACTGACTGAAAAGCTTTAGGAAAAGCTTAAGAAATACTTTCTTCTGAGGCAGCTCAGGCCTTCTACGGGAGCAATACAGACAACCAAAAAAAAAGAGGAGTCAGGTTTTCAGAAAGTTAGAGGAACACTTCTATAGATTATACTGTATTTTACAATTACAGCCTGAGAGTTGTTTAAAAATAATACTACTAAAAAAAAAAAAATCCAAGCAAATAGATTGTGATTTGGGGGCTGTGTGGTTAATTTGTAGGAATACATTATGAGGGGAAATATATCACAGCACCCTTCTGATCCAGAAATCCTGCAGTCTCTGGTGTGCAGGGGCTGTGTGTGCTGTTCCAGCAGCCCCTGCTGCTGCCTGCTGTGGGGTGGGCTAAATGAAGGTGAGGTCAGCTAAGGATTTATTGATATACAAGTACTTTTTAAAGGTTGATAATTACTTGAGGAGTGAACCATTTGCTCAGTGTCATTGATGTAAGGAAAAAATAAAGCAGTGGCATGTTTAGATGGAAATGCCCATAGGAAAACCTGGACTGAATGCATTAAGAGGAAGGAGGTAGAAGTGCTCCAAAGAGCTGGATAAAATCCTTAAAGCTACTGACAAGGAGAACTAGATGCAGGAAAAAAAACCCTACAAGTTTTAGGTTTCTCTTTCCATACCTAAAGTTCTTTGCTGCATCTGCAGGCTTGGAGAAAAGTAAACCAAAGCAGATCAAAAATATGGTCATTAATTTTGTGCAGCATGGAAAGTCTGCTTAAGGGGAGAGAGGGCATGTCCTGAACTTGCAAACCAAGTGGACAAGGGAGATAAGTTTCTAGTTTCCGTTGTCCTGCAGCAGCCTGCAGTCACGCACAGTGTAGTTTCTCACACTTCAAGTCTTCCTACAAAAAGACTTTTGTGCTTGCATTGATGTTGGATGAAAGCAAATACAAAAACCAGAAATTTTCAAGGAACAGTAATTGTCTTGTCAGTGCTATTCGTAAGTGCTGCACCCTTGTGCCTCTCCACAACCTTATCGTACAGTAGACTTTTTTGTCTTGCTGTTGTCATTGCTGTTGATATGACTTTGCTTCAGAGAAGTCTTCTGATCCTCACACTGGACATCCCTCACTGAGGTCCCAGTGTGGTTTTATTCAGGGTAATGGGATAGGGAGCAGTTGTGCCCCAAGGGAGAGGCTACCACCATCCCTATCACCTTTGTGGCTGCATCCAGCCCTTACTTACCTGTTGCAAGATAAATATATGGTAGAAGCCAAAGTTAATGTAATTTGTAACTTCACTGTTCAATGACTTAGCTGTGACAAGTGTGCTATTTTTCTCCTGCAGTACTTTAGAATTGTGTTACCATCTTAGCTGACACTATAAACTTGTAAGCATTTCTTTTTAGGCTGGAGACCGAATGTCCGAGCACCTAGCCTTTAAAATTCTCTATGAAAGCCTCAAGGACTCCTACAGAGTGAGTGTTACAATAGCTGGCACCTGTTTCAGCTGCTTCTTACTGAAATTTCAGGTGCTGTCTCATTTACATATGTAATTGGCATATTACTGGTTTTTATCTATTAGGAGCCTGGGAGTCTGCTAATGCAACTGAATTTTGAAGAGCTGCAGTAGCATATCTAGCATCTCTAACCCTTGGACAGAAATATTCATCACTGTTTTACAGAGTATACTTAGTTTTATTATTCAGCTTGAAACAAGGTAGATAATTTCAGGTTACTTACCAAGTCTCTGATCTGGATGTTTCTTGAGGACAGTTTGTTTTAAAGCAAATGCCATGCACTTAAAACTTTAGGTAGATCACACTGATGATTGATCCATTGACGGCCTTGAGCTCTCACTGTTCAGATGCAATATTCCCTGCTATGTTCTACAGTTTTCTGTCAAGCACCGGCCTGCCCTATTACTAGTCCCGATGGTGGGTAGCGCTCCTGCCCGCCCCAGGACGCTGTTTGCTACGGTGACCCCAGGGACAGAGAAGCCTGTGCAGCAGCACCGAGCCGCCTGAAGGTCTCCACTGCCGTTGAGCATTGGCACGTTCGATGCTCAGTGTTAGGTGGGGCTGCAAGGGGCAATACTGCCCTGCTAGCCCTGCCCATCCCTTCCTCTCCCTCCCGCGGCCAAACACCAGCGTCTTAGTGGCCCCATCCAAATACAGATTCACCTCACAGACAGGTACAAGGAGTTTATCTGCAATAGCTGAAATCCTAATGCTGGCGCGAGGCGGAGACTGGCAGGCAGAGCTGGGAGTGAAGAGGACAGTTGCCAGCAGCCAGCGCTTAGACCGACTGAAGCGACCGAGGGGTCTCAGCGGCAGCCCGGGATGCTGCGTGCAGACGGGCAGGTGGAGGAGCTTGCTCTGGAGCTGCGCAACGGAGGGCTGCCCGGCTCTGCCCAGTTGTCGACAGCTGGCTTTCTCACCTCTCGAGGACACGTCCTCCTGCAGGGACAAGATCCTAGAGCCTCAGCATGCAGCCTGTTCTCCAGAGTCACATGCTAGGCCCTTGTTTGTATGGTGTATATCCACCACAACAGCAGTATACCTTGGCTTTCCAGACCAGCTTAGCCCAGTACAGTTGGAGCTAGTTACTGGCTAAGACAAATGGACCAGTTTGTCAAATTCTCCCATTCTGAGACAGGGATGGGGGACGGGTTGGGAATTAAAAAAAAAAAAATAAAATAATCTAGATTTTCCCATAAATCTGATAAAGCAAACTGAAGGAAAAAAACCCAAACAAACAAACAAAAAAACCCAAACAACAACTATTTTACTTCTCTTCAAGCTCTGGGAGTTACAGTGAGACTTAACTGACTTTTTTTAAGCACCACGGGATGCCAATCAGCATTTGACAGGATTTCAGAACCACTTCTGTGCCGCTCTGCTATGGATTTGTTTTAACTGTGAAGGCTTGTTCTTTCAAGTGCCTTATGTCCCACATTCTCTCTTCAGGGTTCAGAAAATTAGCACTGTGCAGCCATCTCTGAAGGCTGCCAGAACGGGCCATGGCCTCATCCGATTATGAATGAGACCATAATTCTTGCCTTGGTGGGTTGAAGTTTGACTCAGTGTTGTTGACGTAGGTTGCAGTGTTCTAAATCAAGAGAGAGGTTATTAAGTTTGGAATGTGCCATTGCAGCTTGAAAGCACTAACTTTCCAGACACACGCTCACACACAGAATTGAGGTGAGGTTGCAACTGAGAATGTAAAACAACAATGTTGTCATTAACTTAAAACCCAGAATAATAAGTGGGGGGAAAAAAAAAAAAAAAGGATAAATGTAAAAAAGCCAAACATGTTAAGATATAGGTAATAGCATTTAGATCTTCCAGGAACTTTTACTGTGCTAATAAATGACAAATTGCCAGAAGACATAAAAAGAAAAATGGTAATGGACTTTAACAAGCTATTTACTGAGTCTATAAATATTGCAATAGTTTAATCATTAATAGTATGCTTTAGCATGATCTCAGACAAAATTTATATTTGATATTTTTAAAGTTACTTTTATTTTTTATACTGATGTTTGTAATGCTTGCAATATTGAACAAAGAAGTATTATCTACCTCGATAAAGACACTATGTGGTGAAATGCAAGAGGATAAGTCCAGCAGTACTTTCTGGGTAACATTTGGCAAAACTGTTTTTAATTTTTAACTGAGCTTTTTTGACTGAAATGAGGCCTGCTAAATAAAAAGAGCCCCTTACTGTCCTACCTAGTGTCTTAGTCCATCCATCCTTAAGAAAGGCTGACTCTAATCATCCCAAGTTTATATTTTTGGGTGATTATATGAGGGTGATGGATGACCTAGAGATGAGTGTGTTATCCAGAGCCTCCTTTTCCTTCAGTGTGTTGTGGGGTTAGAGGGTAAATCTCCCAGGTCACCGCTCAGGAGCCACTGGGTTGTCCCGAGACTAGTTTATTCATGGAGGCAGAGGCTGAAAGAGGCTGGACCAGGAGCAAGTGTTGCTGAGGCACACAGCCACACTGTGAGATTAAATATGTCATGGGACATTATCTCAAGTTTGATCTCTAAAGGAGCTGTATGTAGTATAACGCAAGCAGATATAAGGCAAATCTCATTGCAAAATCAAGAAGTGATAAAGGAATATACGGGAATGTCCAAAACTCAAGTGTATAAGCCTGACTGTCTTCTCTTTTCCTTGAATGACCCTATTCTTTCCATGTGAACAGCTTTCAAATGCACATCATTCTGGACCCTTTTCCTGCCTCCAGCCGTTCAGTTCTCATTTTCTCTAGGACAACCAGGACATACCCTTCCAGATAACGTCCTGTCACTTTATTGTACTGACACTTCTCCTTCTTTTCTGCTTGCTCAATCCCATTTCCACTCTTTGAGTTTGCTTCTAATGTCACGCTAAATCATGACTGTCCACCCTTCTGGGCAGCAGCTGTATCTTTATTTGTTAGTGGGTGGCCACTTGTTGAGATTTAACTGATACAAAGCTCCCAGTAAAGGCAGAATGGGTGACATCTGAGTAAAATCAGATTAACTTTTGTTCATAGAATCAGTGAAGACTCAAAGGAAAGGTTTGAATATAAAGCAATTCACCTGGGGTTTGTCTCCCTTTTTAACTAGTTTGAAATACCAATTACATTAAGTATCATGTTCTGTGGTACCAATTTATTTATTTCTAAACAAATACATTCTGAGAGGCAGTTTCCTTCTGCAGATGGATGCGTTTGCTTTACCATTTCCTGTTTAATTTCCCACATTTCATTTCCTTGTAAATCTGAAGCTTACAGTTTGTGGTATGACATGAGAACTGATTATAATACTTAAACAACATAGTGAGAATAGCTGAAATCCAAAATGCAGTGACAGTAGATCCCCTTAGCAAATCATTGATACATTATGAAAGCCCATTTCAAAGCAGTTCTCTTTGTATAAAATGGGGTTTTTTGTTTAGCTTTTCTGGTTTGTTTACTGAGATAGCTATAGAATCATAGAATGGTCTGGGTTGGAAGGGACCCCAAGGATCACAGAGTTCCAACCCCCCTGCCACAGGCAGGGACACCAACCTCCAGGCCTGGATCTACACAAGGTTGCCCAGGGCAATATATAAGAATAAGGCCTTTATTTTTCAGGGCAACCCTCTGTTTGCTATATAAAAAAAAAAAAAAAAATCACTAAATTAGTTTCTGAGAGGACAATAATGATAACATGGATAGTGCGATATGTATACATTCATATTAACATATAAATCTCTTTTGGATGGATCTGTTTATTGTTTTGAAGTATGAAGTACTTTAGATGAGCACAGGTATGTGCCTTTTCCATAAAAAGTCAGAGGTTCCTCAGAGGTTTTCATGGATGGTGGCAAAATTTAACCAGGTGTCGATGTTGTACCCATTAAGCAAGCCAACATTATTCTTCTGACTGTTGATGGAAAACAGGTGAGTAAGGTCTTATTAGTTTGAAGACAGGAGAGAGAGTGAATCTGAATAGTTCCCTGAGCCAGAAAGAAATACTGCCAGGAAGTGAATGATTCTGTGGAAATTTTGTTGAAATGTACAGCCAAAATTCATGTCATATTTGTATTTATCGTTTATGTTAGCAATAGAAGAAAATGTCAGGAAGGGGAGAAATAAGGTGGTATGATTTGTAGTTTAAGGGAAAAAAATCACAATTTCACAGCAAAATAAGCAAAACAGATTCTAATAAGCAAATTGGAATATCAAAATTGCCTGTTACGGGCAGCTTCTATGTCTAGCAGTGACATCAAAGGAATTTATGGACATTTTTTACATAGATTTTTAAGGTAGAGGCTGAACTCTTTCAGTCTACTTGGAAAATATTTTAGAACTTTCCTATCAATTTCAGGTTGTTGTATAATGTTCTAAATTATAGATCCTTATATCATTACCTATGTGGTAGTTTCAGTGATAAAAATACAGAACTTGGTGCAACTTCTGCTATGATGTGTGCTGGCCACATGTGTTTATTGAGGCATTACAAAGAACAGCCATAGTGGAAGACCACCGTACAATGCAGCATGTTTGTTGTAGTTTCTGAATCCATGTGGGTGCAGTGACAAGAACTACAAGCATCTTCAGCAGTATACCGCTCTTAACACAGTTTCTTAGCTTGCTCTACTGTTATTCTTCCTTTAATAAAGATAATTTTCAAGCAGCAATTCATATAACAAGTTCTTGACTGGCAGTGTCCCTGACCCTGGGATTTCTGGCAGGAAAGCCAGCAACATCCCTTATGGTGCCAACAAATCCAGACCGTATCCAAGAGAACGTATAAGAATACTACTGAGGGAGTTCTTGGAAACCTGCTTCTATTTACTCTTCCTTTTGTCTTTCTCTGCTCTCAGGCTTTCTGTCGTTTAATGCGTAGAGTGATGGGGCTAACTTGTCTGTTCCAAACTAGACCACTTAACTATTTTGCTTTATGAAGTTCCCAGTCTATGAACCAGGAAAGAAAGTTTAGCCAATAGTTTGTGAATTTGGAAAAAGCAGCATTGGAATGAAAAGAGAATTTGTGGTAAATCTAGGCAACCGGTATGGAGATTATTTCTGAGGTAATGCTACATTTGGGTTTAACAAATGTCAGTATTTACTTGTACCAAGGATACGACATCTTCCAGGCTGTGGAGTTCTGCCCCAGCTTCTCTTTTTGTTTTGCACACAGTGCCAGGCAAGCAGAAGGAGAACATAAGTCGTTCGGCACATATCATTGCTATGAATAATGACTCCTTTTGTAAAAGTTGCCTTTTGATTGAGGTAGATAGAAACAAAGCCAGCTGCAAGGTAATTATAACCTGAAAGGAAATCATACTGGATGGGGATCCTAGGGTGTTAAATGACTGTTAGGGGGCTGCAAGCAGGTGTGCTGGGGTTTGTGTGGCAGAAATACCGCAAAAGGAGCCTCGGGTATTCCCATGAGGTTTCCTGGGAATTCAGGGGAAGCATGTTCCCATTGTGACGTAGTCTGCTGCTACATGAAATGCCAATGCCACCAGCCCTCTGATTCCTTGCAGGCAGCAGATGAATGCAGAGTAGCCGGAGGCCCAGAGTTGGCAGAGGGGCCTGCAGTGGCCCTCGGTTGGGCTGGGTGAAGAATTCGGATCCATGTGCTTTCTGTGTGCCCTGGGAGATCCAGCAATTTCAGGGTGACTCAGAGTTCTTCAGTCAGCAGCTCGGACTTACGCTTATACATTTAGGTGCATAGGTGTAGCCATCCAGTTCTGGAAATGCTGGCACAGGACGTTACTTCCTCAGCAAACAGGAGCAGAGCAGCAGGTCTGCTGGTTTGCATCTGGTATTTACTTAAGTGGAGGTTCACATTTCTGTTTTCCTGAAATAACTGCCATGAATTCGTAGGACTGGCTTGTATTAAACTGTAGGTAATGATCAAGGGCAAGGGAAAAAAGAGTAAACTAGAGTAAATAGGAATGAGAGAAATTAGTTAAATTGGAAAAGCGGCAAGAATTAATGTGCCTTGGGAAAACAACTAAAATGATCTATGGAGAGTGACATTGTTGAAGAGCTATTGTAATTATGTAAAGTAGTCAGCAAATGCAGGGAGCTGTCACATGTTTTATCAAACTGGTTAATTTGCTCTGTCGTTTTTAACGACATGTTCTTCATCTTACATGGTCAATACAGGCTTGCAATAATGCACGTTTCCTTCGTTTGGCAAAGATGTTTTCCTTTGCATTCAGAGCAACCGGTACAATCCACCTGCTTCATTGTCAAAAGACTGCTGATTATTTAGAAATAATTAAAAGCTTGTGCAAGAAACATTCATCCCACTGTTCATTCTATGAAAAGATGAAATTCCTGTTGAAGATTTTCATTCTCTTTTTGGTTAGCACTGCCTGTCTCAGCAAGGTTTTGTGGAATCACTTCAGTACAATCAATACGCAACTTTCAGCCAGATGTCAGACTGAGAGACGTTTTAATGCTATTAATATTTATCAGAAATCAGTATTCTGAGCACTGTTTTCTCACAGGCTTTTTGATCCCTGGAGTCCTTGACTCCCACTATTTACTTATTTATATATTTATTTGTTGCCAATTAAGTTTGTTATTATGTTTACCATAAATTTTAAAATGACAATGTATGACTATCGTGTGCCCGGAAAAAAAGTAAAAAATAGGCCAATATACTCAGACTAGCAGCATGTAGAAAATACAGTATATAAATATGAATACATTTTTTTATGGACAAATCAGGAAAGAATCCTTAACGAGAGTATTCCTCAAAACAACTCAGACTTTAGATCTTTGAAGAGCTAGGAATCAGAATTACATGCTGAACTCCATGTTAAAGGTCCATTATGAGTGTTCCAATATCAAAAGACCTGCAAAAATAGGAAATGTCAAAATTGAGGTGACTTGCACATGTTGATATATAGCCCTGATCCTTAAAAACCTCACTGCAAAGAGCAGCTCAAGGAAGGGCGACAAGAATATCTCCTTTGAAATGTTAAAGCCTTTCTCACTTCTTCTGCTCTCATTCCCTTTGTTCTCCACTAACTTCCTCATCCAGTGTGCCCTCTCCACATTGCTTCTTGTTCTGCTTTAGTTTTTCAATCTGTTTGGAAAGAAAACAAAAGTTTCCTGTCAAGGTCGTGTTTCAAGAGGTGGAGGAATAGAGGAGTCAGCTCAGCCTGGCAGTGCCTCTGCAACCCACGATGCAGCCTGCGAGGGCCATGCTGTCACACACTCACTTCCAAACTTCAGGATTGTTCTGTTTTCCTACATAGTGCTCCAGCTAAGCAGAGAGTGAAACTCTTTCTTCTTTTGTATTCTCCCCCTCCTTCATCCTGTTTAGAAGGACAATTCAGAAAATAAGCATTTTTTTTTACAGGAGTTTTGCAACATTTGCACGTGAACCACGTCATCTAAGCATTGAAGCAACAATGCCATTACACAGATTTATTTTTAAAAAAATAAAAAATCCAGCTCCTATTTAGGTATTTCAAAAGCAACTGAACTCTTTCCAAACTTGGAATTTATTCTGAGCATGCTGACCATGAAAACCTGGCAACACACTAAAAACTGAGATCTATGCATCAGAGACAGCAGATAATAATTTGGGTATAGAGGCACCAGGCAGGACCTGCGACAGCACAGATTTGGGTTTCATCTGCTGTCGTGCACATTTGGAAGTGCAGTGCTGCCCCGGTGCTCGTAAACTTCCCACCCCCTTCGCCGGGAGGCTCTGGGGAAGAGGAGGGCAAGCCAAGAAGCGAGGCAGCAGCAAGGGAGGAGCAGTGCCTGCAGCCCCCTCGGCTGATCTCCTGGGGCATTCCAAAGAAAATATTTGCGTGTCTGTTGGTGACAAACTAACCTACAAGGGTGAACTCTCAGACATTATATGGGAATCTGATAAATCAGGGTAAGGAGGCAGGAATCCCTGCGGCACAGTTAAATACTTCAAACTCATCCATAGGGTCATTTTGGATGTCTTTTTCTGAAGCTCAAACCCCATATTTGCACTAGAAAGTGAAAGTCTCTATTTCCAGAAACAGTATTTGTACTGAACACTTCAGTGCCATTGCCGTAGGAGACCAGAGTTGCGTGTGTATTGCCAGGAAACTTTTTTTGTGATTTAACAGCCATTAATATATATCAGTACAACTTTTAAATATGTTGTAATGTCTCTTTTTTGTGACCAGAATCTCTGCTGCCTAGGGTATGAATAATGAGATTAGTATTCTCTGTGTGGCAGTCTCTTTGTGTGTAGCTTTTGCATTTAATAAAAGGCAATTACATAAAAGTCTGGGCTGTCATTCTCAATTTTGTACATGACCTTTATGGAAATAAGGGAAAAAAACACCAAATTTTCTATTGTGTTCCTAAGGAGAATTCGTAACTAAAAGTGAAAAAATAATTCTTCTTGGAATAAGCCAGTGCAAATAACCATAGAACCTTTCTTTATTTGAACAACACTTCACCAAGTTTCTTTACAAAACTCAATTACAGTGGCTATATTCTATATTGTTTGCTTTGCCAACCTGTTGAAATAGCTGTCACAGTTTATAAATACTACGCTATGATAGAAGCTCTGTGTATCCATAAAAATATCCAGCATACGCTGCCTAGTTCTTTTTGCAGACAGAAAAGGAAAATGTTAATACCAATCAGTCCTTCTTTATCACCAGAGCTGGGAGTGAATAGCTTTAGAAATGAAAGGAAGTTTAATGATCCAGGGTCCATATTCCTGGTTGTTATCTATAGTCAGAAGACTAGTTAAAAGCATTCATGTACCTCTCTTATATTGCTCAATGGTAACTGGATGACACATTGAAATCAGAAAAGAAATGCTGTATTACTTTGAACTCTATGTTTCAGAAACTGTTAACATAAGTATATGATATAAAAATACTCACCTCCATATAGTAGCTTTAAAATTTTGTCTTCCCAGGACATCTGATATAACTGTGTGTGAGAGAAGGCGAAAGGAAGAGTGTTTTTATGCAGAAGGTAGTAGGGTTTGTATGTCTGTCCTTCCTTGCAAATCGGTTAAATGAAAACTGCAAAATCAAATACACAGGAGTATGACTCTGAGTCTGGAAAGCAAATTTCAGCGTGATGTCAGGCAGGAGACTGTTTAGGATGTGGTTAGAGGGGAGGAGCTGTAGGCAGCAGTTGTACCTTAATGAATTACTGATGAATAATTCTGATAATGAAACAAAACTAATTATTGGTTTGTCACGGAAACTGTAAAATGTAGTTTTTACTTGATGATGCAGACAAGGCTTGACACTGATGAAAATTAATTTAGACTGCAGGGAGAAATGTTTTGAACTATTCAAAATAAATCAGAGCTGGTGCAAGTTGCAGTATCCGTAAGGGAGATACAAACAGGCACTTTATCGGACGATGTCAACATCAAGCCAGGCCATGCAGGATTACAGTCTTTTAGCTCCATCTTCCAAAATCCCATATCTGTGGATATATCCACAGCTGTATCTATACTCCTCTGTCCTTAGTTGCAATTATTCATGCTCATCTTGAGAGTCTGAGGGCTGATCATCTTAGAAGAATGATTATTCTTCAGCTCTTAGTACTCATCTTCTGAACAGTCTCTAGGCAGAGCAGAAAATTAATGGTAGTTCCTTTTCTTTTTAAAATGGTGTGTTTTCAGAGTCTTATGCAAACATAATCCACTAGATAATTTCTTTAATTTCCTCTAGTTTTTGCTGCTCTTTAAGGGACAAATCAAGGAAAGGAAAGGTTAATGGGACTGTATTTTACCCTAGTTCACATCAGCATAAGCTTGGAGTGACACCTGACTTTCTAGTGAGGTTGCTCTAAGTTTACACTGATATAAAAGAGAAAATAAATTGATCCACAAAATTTGCAGTTCCTAAAAATTATTTTAAGATTCCAAAGCTTGTTTCCACACTACCCTGAAATTTAATATGCAATTCAAAGTAATTCTGTGAATCTCAACAATAGCTGCTTCTAGGCTTTCCTTGAAGGTGATTTAATCTCAGTTTAGAAATTACTTTTTTTTTTTTTGTTAGTTTTGTCTTGATACTTTGTTTTTGGAATCACGATTTCAGCCCATGTTATTTCAATTTCAGCAATCAGATACTAAGAAATACTGTCTATAAGACTGCAGTGACCACTTTGCAACAAACTAACCAGAGGTTCTCTAAGTTCAGTTCCTAAATTTGTCTGAAAGGATACGGTCACATCAACTAATTTGATTTCAATTCCATTTACATTGGAACCGCTGTGTTCATTGCATTCTTACTGGAGGTATATAGAAGACATAAATATCATTTTTTCATATAAAAACAACTTGCTGCTTTCTTTTAATGAAAAACATCTTTCTGTTATGGCTAAGAGATAGCTCATTATTTTGATCGTGGCAGTTAAAGTTAGGTGATGTATTAGAGGATCTGATGTATTATAGGATCTGTTTGTGTTTGCAAAGCAAGATTTGACATTTAATAATAATGAAGGAACTTGTGGATTATTTAGCTCTTCCTGCTAATTACCAGATGAAGAGTAATGAAAGAACAGCTCTTACAGTAAAGTTTGGGCTTCCTTCTTCTGATTTGGAACAGGACTTAAACGTAGTGGCAGTTAATAATTACAATCAATGGGAAATTAAGGCAGCACAGAAACATTTTTAAAGTTTGTTAGAAAATCGGCTGCTCTGATGCTTCTGTGAAGGCACAGGAATCTCCTAGGGAGGAGAAGAAGGAGGGAGGATGTGGGCAACAAGAGGGGAAATACGTGTTTCTCGGGAGGTTAAATTGATTACTCGGTTTTAATCACAGCTCAGGAGACTTGTCTTTCCACATCTGAAACCTGAACTCAGAAACGTGTAACAATGCCTTCTCTGTGGTTCAGATAAAAGCAGAGATGACAGGTTCAACTACCTTCCTTCTTGGAGAAGCACCAGGCAGATTCAGGAAGCTTTTTTTCTTTGGCTAGAAGTGTTAGGTCAGTTGTACATTGAAGGCACAACTGAGCCTGGCGTTATTGCAGACACCAGTCACAGGGTGACTCGTCACTGTAGGGAGCTACCATAGAAACATGGAAGCATGAATGAAAACATGAATGAAACATCAGCGCAAAATTTTGCCTGAGTTTTATGTATATAAAGAAAATTCTACAGAAAAACTCAGACCAGTCAAATTCAATGAAGCTGTGACTTTCCAAGCAAGCCTGGCTGGATATGAAACAAACTAGTCTTCTTGGTTAAGAGGAAAGCATAACTCCATTGAGTAAAAATTCAGAGATTATGGACACAGTTCTGTAGTAATTTCAATGAATTAAAAATTAAAATTCACTACAGAAGTTACTACAGAAATTTACACTTCTAACAAAACTGAAAGATTAATTTTTAATTATCACAGTTCCATTTTTTCTTTTTTTTTTTTTTTTTTTTTTACATTTCAAATCATTCTTCATATCATAAGATAAAATATTTGAAAGCTGAGAAGGGTTTGGTGGGGGTTTTTTTGGTCGGTTTTATTTTATCTTTTACAAGATTATAATTATACATAGTTTGAGTATCTTTGGACAATACCATAAATAAGAAACTTTGATTGTATTGCATGACCTCATATATGTAACATCTCTAATACAGATATTCTACTGTTATTAGGAAGCTTTTGTCTTAGAAAATCAATATCCTTTGCAGACATACATAAGCTGCTTAAATAGTGTCTAAGATGAAGGCACTTTATGAAAGTAAAACCTATTATTGTAAGAACCAATACAATTTTGGTACTTTTTTGATGCTCTTTTAGATTAACTGTTAAATCATTAACACATATTTGGGTAATAATTTAACAAAAGTATTCATTTAGGATTAAAGTTCTGTTGAGAAGACTAATACAGCTTTTATGAAGAAATTTAAGTCAAAGTTTGATGACTTTATTGGGACCTAACTGCTGCATAAACTTCATGTTACCTTTCCGTGTAGGCATGTTTCCAATTTGAAAACAGACCATAGAGTCTGAATTTTAAAATGGAAGAGAGTTTAAAATTGAAATTGTATGTATCCACTTCTGTCTGTCTTTTGTGTTTTAAATTCAGTAAGTGGAGAAGTCCCTAAACTGTGGAAAATCACTCTTTATACAAGGTTTCTCTAATGCATTTTTTGCAAGGACAATCTTAGGTGTATTAAGTACATCACTTTTAATACCCTTGCTGTTGCTGAAGTATCCTTGTATAGTTATTATTTTGCAATTAGCTTTACTTTCTTGGGACCTGCCTTAAGTCTTAGGGACCAGAAGATTTGGCTGCTCTCAGTTTCCATTTTCCCCCCAAAGATGTCTGTTGGAGCTCTATTGCTTCTCACTGCTTTAGGCTCTACAGCCTCTTAAAGCTTGAGGTAAGAAGCACTATGCCGAAAGACCACCACAGGCGTTGGGCTTCCCTAAGCTGAGACACTCACTTCCCCAGCTCTGCTCTCCGCAGATCATGAGTTACTCTCTCACTTGCTGCCTGGGGTAATTTAGACATATCGACAAGTCTCCTTGTCTGTGCCTTCCTCTGACTTATCTTCAGTACACAGATCTAGATTTGGAGGTGGGTGGATGCAGAAGCATCTTCCCTCCTTACTTTCTCAAAGGCCCTCCACCATACGCCTTCTGCGCAGGTGGGATGCCCACCTCCACGCTGGCTGTGAGAGCAGACCCTGGTAAGTCACCAGGATGGTGCTGGAGATTTATTGCAAAGTAGGGGAAAATTTAAGCCAGCCCATACCTTGTGGGCCAGTCTCAGCCACGTTGTGCCATCACGATAGGCTAAAGTCCATAGGAAAAATCCCTGCATCCCCACTGAGGTCAAATTAGTTTGAAGGGAGAAAGGTAGAGAACTCCGCCCCAAAATCTTGCAGAATGCATCAAAATTTAACTGTTTCTGGCCCTCAGGCACAGGAACTTTCTCCTCATAACTTCATTTTGCTTACACTAATGAAGAGCCTTTAGCCCTGTTCTAAGTACAGCCCTCAAACGGAAAATCTAGCAAGCCATACTAAATAATATGTGCTACCATCAGTTATATACTAAAATAGCCAGAGAACAGATTTTATGTTTGAATTTGAGTCCCTTTCAGGAAAACATATGCAAAGGAACTTCATACCAAGCCAAATCCACCTGGATCTCACAAATGAACAATTGCTGGTTTTATCTATTTTAAAGAATATGGTTTATGGTGCTCTGTATAAGAGGCCTTAGGCAAATTCAATAGTAAGGCTGAGGATTGTGTCCATTGTGGGTGTTTACTGAATGAATATATTTAGTAACCACATAAATCCCATGTCATTAGGACTAGAAGAAACATTTAACTTGGTTTGCTTTCACTCACAAACATCTCTTTCAGTTTCTCATATTTGTTCTTTTCCTGAAAAACCTGGGAAAGGCTGATAAAATACATGTCTATTGATAATGTTAAAGTTTTTGTTTAATTTTGTCATGGAATCCCATAATTCATCACTTCTTGTGCATTTGCCAACTTTTGTACATAAGATGCCAGTGACATCCAAAAGTGGCACCTCTATTATGCTGTCCATCTTCTGGCATTGGAAATGTGTGTCTGTGTGTGTGTGTCTATATAAATATAGATATGTTTTGCACTGATTTGTATATATATACGAATCAGTGCAAAACATGCATGTCTGAGACTGGCTAGAGACTCTGTAAATGGCCAGAAGTTCTGCAGCACTGTTATATATTCCTTTAATCCTCATTGCTGTTGGGTAGACACAATGTAGAGCCGGGCCTGGATGCAAGGCTGATTGCTGCTATATCAACACCATTCACAGGTGGAAAATTACCACTTGCTCTGCGCAATGTGGTGAAATCTGTACAGATGCCACATACACTTGAAAGGCAATTGAGTGTCTGTTGGACACGTGGATTTGTGTTATTCTGAGGTGTTGTGGACTTCTAAAACACAATTATCCAGCCTTGGCTCACAAGAAGAGACTATGCATAGGGAGGGCAATTAGGCCTGAGTAAAAAGCAAGCAGCTTTCTTCAGATGCTTTTAGCTGATGTTCAGGCCATCGGGGTGGAGAGGACCACAGGACAAAGCATGGGAAGCACTCTTTTGTGATAGTTCAAAGCTATAAAAATTATGCAGTATGTTCATGTGAGATGGTAAGACGTGAAGTAAACCCTCCAGCTTAGTTTGTGAGCTGTTTCCTAACACATTTTGTATCCTGAAGGCCTCTTCTTGCTTTTCTAATACCTATTTCAGCAATAAGTAACATTTTACAATACCTATTTTACCCTTTATTGTCAATGAAACTGGTTGTAATTTGCAGAAGAGTCACTTCTGATATGAGGCATCAATGCTTTCCAGCTTCTCTTTCTGGACATCCAGTGAGATGGTTGACCGTACTTTGGGAAATGTTGCAGATCCAAATCACACATATTGCATTTGAACTCAAAAGTAATCAGCAGCTGCCCGTAGATACAGGCCAACGTTCACATCAAGTTCACATCACATTTCATCTCCTGGTAAATCTCTGGAAATAAATGTCATCTAGTCAGTCTGCTCATCATGATTTTTCCCATTACAGGTTAGGCTACTCCGTGACAATGCCACTTGATGTCTTAAAAGTAATTCACTACCAATTTTTTTCGCTCTTGCTGTCTGTGAAGAAAAAATGGACATAACCCTATAGACTAACCTGCATACAGTTTAACACCCTACACTGTTGGTAGTGAACAAAATACTTTCCTTTTTTTTGTTTCACGAATAAACTTTAAAATAAATAGAAAGTATTTTTAAATAGTCTGCTTTAACACATATGATTAGAAATGTAACAGCATTGAACATTTTTTTGTAACTATTATCCACAAGCAAATTCTACTGTTCTACAGCCATCACTATTTGTAGCAGGGTTTTTCAGTTTTTATTTTTCTTCTGTTGATGACTAGCTTGCTCTTGTAATTGATTCCTGCAGGGATTTTGTATCTCAAATTTTCTTTTTAAAGGATATTTCCAATTAGGCTGGCAGTTTGTTTATATGCTAGGATAAAAGCAGCATGTCATTTTCAGTAGAATATATCCATTTTTCCTTTACGAAGAAAATGTGTCAAGAATGTCTAAGATCAAAGTTTTTAACCAAACTGACAACGGAGATTGTCACAAATGAAAAAAAATGTCTTTCTGCAGAGAAGAAAATCTTTGTAAGGATTTGGTCATAAATGTAAAGCCCTCAGTATGCAGCCTCCAAAGTAAAGCATGGGTTTGCAGATATGCTTGTGATTACTGGTTTGTGTATACTGAGAAGAAATGCAGTGTGAAAACTAGGAATAAATGTTTTTGTTAATTATAACTGTTATTTTACTGTGAAGAACCACAGTTACAATAACACTGTAATGTCACACTTCCAATACTGGGGGAAAGGCAGGTAGGAGTGAGGGAGGCATAACAGTTACCAGATGCTGAGAATTTTGTCTGTGGGTACACTAATACAGGAAATATCTTGTTCAGAGCAGTTCTTTAAGGATGACAGTATTTTGCTTAAAATAAGTCATTACTGCGATTATCTACTTCCAGCATGTACATTTTTCACATAGCAAACACAATAGAGACTTTACCTTGACGGGCAATACATTTCCTTCTTAGTTGCCAAATTTAGCTCTGTGGTGTTTAGAAACAAGCGTACTAGGAGGAGTTCGTTTCCAGACATGGGATCACATCTCTGATGCAGGTCCTATCCATGTAATCTGGATTTCCCACGTTCCCAGGAGGCATTACTGGTGAGCTGCATTGCCCGGGATTACTGCGTTTAGGTGTGCGGGCCACTGCGGCCTGAGGGCTGTCCTTTGATGACGCTGGTGCCAAAGCAGAGGTGTCACCCTCTCACAGCCACCGGCCGGCCGGCCGATGTGTGGCTGTGACAGCAGGCGCGGCATCAGCCACCCCCTGCAGCGGCGCAACTCTCCCCTTCGTGCCCTTTCGCTTTGCCTGAGATGAACAGTTTCTCTGTCTTACTGAGCTGACATCTTCACCTCTCACTCTCTCCTGGTTATCAAGCTGTGGCAGAGACAGGTTTTCAATAACTTCCCACTTCCACCAGTCAAATAAAGTTATATATATTTTCTGATTACTTTCCTAAGGTTCGCACAGCAATTTTCTCATTCAGCCCCAGTTGAGAGAAAAGGACAGACTCAGCATAAAAAACTTGAGGGAGCGTGAGATTTAAGAGATCATTAAGCACAGATCTTCATCAGTAGACATGGTCTAAAATAATAGTGCCTAAATGTCCCTGCTCCTGGTACCTAAGTGCTTTAGCTCTCATTATCATCGTTGTTGAGCTCTTATTTCAGCAGAGCTGCATGTTTCAGCCTGGTCATCCCATGGCACAGGCCGCACCTGTAGCTTTCTAAGCAACAGGAATTTTTATGCTGGATGGAGTCCATGAGCGGTAAGTTGTCGTTGGTGGGAACAATTACTCAAATTACTGTTATTAGTACTTTTTGCATGAGTGCAAGCAAACCATAATTGACTTCAAAAAAATAAAGGAAGAAAAGTATTTTTCTTGGCAACTGAAAACTGACAAGATCCTACAAACACAAAGGGGCACAAAAAAAAAAAGTGATTCATGTGTCCAAAGATGTAAAACTTTTGTATTGTAGATAAGAGACCTTCAGAAGATGAAAACTTTAAAACCTGTAATTGCATTTTTACTGAGTTTGAGGTGTGAATGTTGTGAAGTGAGCTTGTTCCTGATGCACATAACATTTGATCTAGAAAGGTAAATATGTTCTGATAGTCTATAATAACAGAGAACAGAAGTCTTTAATTTCTCTAGTACTGGATTCTTCCATCATGAAACAATTCGGTGCCAAATAAACTCTTCTCTCAGATTAAATTAAAAAACTATACATTTTCATAGACTTCTAAAAACATAGATAGCTAAAACTTGTTGGACCCTAAGGGACAAATCTTATGAAGACTTATGAAGCAGCTGAGGGAGCTGGGGTTGTTCAGCCTGGAAAAAAGGAGGCCGAGGGGAGACCTCATCGCTCTCTACAACTACCTGAAAGGAGGTTGTAGTGAGGTGGGTGTGGGTCTCTTCTCCCAAATAACAGGCAGAGGACAAGAGGAAATGGCCCCAAGTCGCACCAGGGGAGGTTTAGATTGGACATTAGGAAACATTTCTTCACCAAAAGGGCTGCCCAGGGAGGTTGGTTGACTCACCATCCCTGGAGGTAATTAAAAGACATGTAGACGTATCACTTAGGGACATGGTTTAGTGGTGGACTTGGCAGTGCTAGGTTAGTGGTTAGACTTGATGATTTAAAGGTCTTTTCCAACTTGAACGATTCTATGATTCTGTGATAATTTTGCCCCCACTGTCAGCCTGTGCATTATTCCTGAGACACTTGAGCTTCATTGCTGGGAATAATTTCACCGAAGATATGGACGCAACCTGTGAGAATAATAATGTGTCACTGATCCTGATATGATTTCCAAGATTACTTGGTGCCCTTCAACATTTTAAGTGTTTCTCCTGTACTTGTCATTTTGTTTAAACAATGTTTCCTCACTGTCTTCCCATAAGTCAAGGACTCCTATTCCTCAAACTTTTCTATTTTTCTTCTTTATTCTTTAGTTAGTTTGTGAGTATCTAGTACAGATCAAGTTTGCTGAAACAAAATTCTACTACTGTTGTACGACTGATGTGTCTTCTCATGGCTTCAGCCTTCTCAAAATGAAGTATCACAGAAGTGCACATAAGACTGTGGGTCATGAAGCTGTCTAAGATAAACTGAAATTCATTTATAACAAAAGGATAAAAACATACTTGCATAAAAAAAAAAATCTTTAAATTACATAATTTTTTGTTGTTGTTCAGATAGCAAAACTTCAGAACCTTGAAAGAGCTTTCTCCATTTGCTGTAACATACAATATTACTACTGCTGAAGTAGTGTGAGGCATGTAGCTGCCAGGTGGACTTAAAGCGTCAACTGCTGTAGAGTCAGTTATAAAACCTTAAGCCCGAAATCTATTCCTGATTGTGAAGTTTTCGGTTTACCTGTTAAACAACTATTAAAATAAGATTAATTCAGAATTAAAGGAAAGATATCAAAAGAAGAAGATGTCTCTCCAAAGCACATTATTTTTGGAACTTGTCCAAAATTCAGGGTTAATATTATGAACTACCAAGTTAATCTGGATAGTTAATATTTCAAATGAATATGACCATGAAATATAGTAATATTGTAAAAATAACTTTCTCAGAAGGATGATGTCTATAATTCTTTCCTACTTTATTCCACTAATTTTCTTCTTATATATACTCTGATTCTGTATTCTTCGTCTCAGCTTTGCAAGTGATATTCCATCAGTGAAGTCAAAATCAATTGCGTAGACAATTTTTTTCACATAGGCAATTGCACAGGTACTTATATAACACGTTTTTCCGATCAGCACCGGTGGGTTTTCCAAAAAATGCAATTGGGAAGCAGTTTGGTAGTGCCCAGGGACTATCTGTTGGTCCTGTACAAATATCATAAACGAGGGCAGCCAATGCAGTGTCTGTTGGCAATGATGCAGTATCCATTTTCTTTCCATTATTTTAGCTTTTGCCCACAATTCACTTGCTGTCTGGCCTTGAGGATTCAATAACAAATGGGACGAAAGAACCTTAATATTTCTAGTGAACCATGTTTTCCTATGAAATTCAGTTCCAACTATCTGTCAGAACCAGATTCGATACATGTATTATAAGTGTGTGTGTTTTATATCTAAAATATGGAAAATTGTCAGCTTGGATGTAAGAGTTTTCTAATTCAGATACTTAATATCTGAATTGTATTCTGGATGGTTGGGAGTTTAGGTGCAGATAGTTTGTGGTTTATTTGGTTTTTGGTTTGTTTTTTTTTTTTTTGTTTTTTTTTTTTTCTGAAAATATATACTTTCCAAGAAGTAGAAATATTTGCATGAAAACTTTCTGTAGGAGTATTTTCTTGGCAAAAAAATCAATATGAATTTTTCAGGTAGGCTTTAGAATCATAGAATCATAGAAAGGTCTGGGTTGGAAGGGACCCCAAGGATCATAGAGTTCCAAACCCCCTGCCACACTTTATAGGCAGTGAGTTAATAGTTTACTTTATAGGCAGTGAGTTAATTTCATTTTCCTTTTTTGCCTCTGAATATTGAGACAGCTGTACTTAGCCAGAAATTGAAAATTGAAGTTGCAGAGATAGCGCATGGCTTAATACTTTCTTATATAGATGCAAAGTACTGTAAGTCATTGCAGTCCACTTCTAAAGATGGGCCAGGATTAAGTATTAGAATGTCAGAAGTTGCAGTTAAGGAGAGTTCTGATTTCACTTACTTCTGGTTTCTGGTTGCTCAATCTGCATCTTTTGTTACAAGTAGGTTTTGCATTATATATGCTATGGTGATAGAAATATAGAGTATATGACAAAAAAAAACTTTTCCTAGAATTTTGTAAAGTATCACTAACGATTTTTACTCCCAAACCACCATTGCACTTACCTGTACATCACACTCTGACAATTATGTCTGTATAAGGGAACTCAGCAGGAGAAATCCAGCCAAACTTGGTACATGCGGCTGGTTCCTTTTTGTGGCAGGGAATCCTGCGTGCAGGGCTGCGTCATTGGAAAAGGTCTGAGGAGCTTCGGGGATTCTGTGGAAGAGCCGGTGGGGATCTCAGATGGAGGCACAGAGATGGAGCAAGAAGCACACGAGAACCGGGCAGCAGGCCGAGAGGAATTTAGGGATGTAAATTGCTTCTTCCTCGGAGTTGCTGAAATCATATTCAAGGTTAGATTGTTACTAATCCAGGACAGGGAAAAAGGACAGAAAATGCAAAAAGCTGCCTCCTCCCTATTTGTGCAGAGAGATGCAGTTCCAGCTGCTGCTCTCTCCAAGTCAGGTGTGTGCAATACCAGTGCTGAGAGAGGTACCAATCACCTGAAAAGTAACAAGCTGAGAAAAGTTATTTCTCAACAGCCAATGCACCTCTTGTGCATGGGTGGAGGATACTCTGAAATAATTTTTCAGGGCACAAGCAAGGAATCTTGGTGCACCCTGCCTCCTCAGGAGGGGAAACAGCTAACTGTGTGCTACAGGAAACCACTCACATTACAAAGAATGTATTCCTCTCATTTAAAGACACAGAAAACTAGTAACTGCTGTAGTAGAAACTCACTGACATATATACTGGGTTGCTCACAGAATAATCGTAGTTGGATGACTGCATGTAGTAGATCTTTGGAGTCCTTGATTTCTCTTCCTAGCTATTTCCCATTTCACTCTTGCTTTATACAAAAGGCTGTGAAAAAACCCCAAATATCTGGTGTATGTAAATAGTACAAGAAAATCATGCCAGCCATAAAAAAAAAATGATAACCATTCTGTTCTAGTTCCATGAATATTCCATTACCACTAAGAAGACATTCTAGAATAGCTGTATATGTACACATATGCATACACATACTCTCACTTTCATGTCTTTACTGCTTCGTGATATGCCCAGCCTTAATTAATTTGTCCCTGATAATAAACTGCCATTAGCAGGAGTTAAAGATTTGGGCCGAGAGAAAAGAGGCAATCCTGCCAGCAGTCTCTGTAAATGCACATGTACATTATAGCGGCATTTGGAGTAATAACTCCCATAATCAATATATTAAACTGTCCTCTCTTTGCTCCTGTTACAATGTACTTTTAACTTTCCCAAACCTATTTGTTTAAGTAAGTTGGGGTTTGTGTATGTGTTAGTATAAACGCATAAATGCACAATATATTGATCCCTGGCAAGGATCAAACTAGCGATCTATTTTGTACATATCTACTGCCAAATTGGAAAAGTGAAAGATAAAGTTTGGCAGAGGAATAGGTTTTACTGAGGAACAATGTCTTCTTAACCAAGTTTTTTTAAAAATTATGGGCTGATAATGTACTGAAGTTTATTCCCTCAAGCACATGAACTAAGGCAGTGGGTGCAATGAGGGGCTTTATTACTAAATCTTCAGTTTCTGGAGATGGTCTGGCTTTTTAAAAAAAAATGTAATGTGTAAGATCAGGCTTCAAAAGAAATTGCTAAGTGAGCAATACATGTTCAAATTTTCAAACACACTGAGTACTTTTATTTCCATTAATTTAAACTTAGAAACTAAACTTAAACATGAGGAATTAATGGGAAAAGATATGGTATGTGTGTGCATAACATACTGCATTCGGTCATCATTGAGACTCTGCTCTGACAAGCTTCCAGTGCCATTTGAGCGGGACCCAAATCCTACCTGAGTGTGAGACTACCCGAACCCGAAGCTTTCCCGGCAGGTGACGGAAGCGGGGCCGGGTGCTGCTGGCACGAGTGTGGCTGTGGTTGTCCTTACGCCGCTGTGTCGCTTTGGCACTGGCTTCTGCAGAGCCGTATGCTTAGAGGTCCGTGATACGTTCCAGAACACGGTGGAGCTGCACCTTCATCCTTCGGGTAAAGATGTGCCTGTTTCACTTGAAGGCCCTCTTTCTGCGACTCAGCAGCCAGCCGGGTTGTGGCTTTGGGCTGTCTGCCTGCCATCAGCAGTCGTGGCCAGGCACCAGGGCAGGGTGCCTTGCAGCGGCGGGGTAAGAGAACTGTGGCAGTCTGAGGAAAAGGTTTCCTCCTGGGTATAGAGCAGAGCTCCAACACCGTGAGCTATCAAACTGGCAAGGTTGCCAAGTATGAATGAACAAGGAATTCAAGGACCTGGGCAGTTGCTCTCAGTAGGAAATACGTTCCGTCAAAAAAACCCTGCCACAGTATTTGCAGCACTAACTTGCTTAAACAGGTTAGCTGTGTAACGACTTGCTTCACTTCAAAAGGTGATCCATGACTTCTATGATGGTGCTTGTTATAACTCTGCTGGATTTTATAATAAGGTTTTCAATCCGTACAGAATTATTTTTAATGCTTGCTTGGAAAGAGTAGTTTGCAGTGTTCAGAGATACTAAAAAATGAAAGACAAATTAGCAAATCTTGGAGAGTTTAGGAAATTAAAAAATAATTACATAGACTTTTGTAAATAATTAGCTGCAGTTCAGAATAGCCTTGCCAATTAAAAAAATGCTCTTTTTATCCCTACTCAGATAAACTGAGGCACAGAACAGTTAAAGGCCAAGATTTTAAAACAAAGTTTATCTGAGTCTGTAGTTTGATATTCACCTCGAGCCATCTTTGGTCTTGATGTTCTAGACTTGTAAGCATTTTTCATATACAATAGTCAATAGTTCAAGGTGAAAACAAGCCTTAGGACCTTTGAAAGTTATATTGGGGGGCGGGGGGGGACACACGACACACTTTGAAAGGTGGGCAGGGGGAAGGTTGACTGCTGTAGTAAAAGATTGATCTGACCCTCAGCAGATGTCAGGTAGGACCACTCCCTCCCTTCTCAAAAGGCCATGTGGCAGGATCACCTCTTTGGAAGTACTGGAAGTTTAGCCCTAACATTGTCACTTCAACTTATTTCTTCTTAAAAGTTGATGATTTTATTCCCCAGAAACATGGGAGTTTGGAAGAAGTTCAGCTCCTACTAGTTATCTGAGGTTTGAAAGCTTTGGTTTTAATTATAATCCAAATGAGTATGATCTGAGTGTATATAAGTTATAGTAGTAGGACACTACTTGCATGCCATATACCACGTTAATGGTTTCTAAAAACATACATGTACAATTTTGGCACTGGACAGCATCCCGATACTGTGGTTTACTCCTGTATATCATGTCGGAGATTTCTTTCACATCTTTGGAGCGTTGATGTTTTAATTCCTTTGATGATGGTTGTTCTAACTCTCCAGGTGGATCAAAAATGAGAGCTATTGGATCAGTCCTTCAGTTTGGGCACATGTAGCATTCAGAGGACAAAGAGAGACCCACTGTCTTCTTGTAATTCAGTTTGTTCTTTTGAGCCTCCTGCAAAGCCTTTTAGGTCAGTACTAAAATAATACTTGATGGAAAAATGTCTGATGCTTGATACAAAGCCTTTTAAAAAAGCAATTCAGAAAAACTCCACTTTGAACATTTCTAATGCGATTGATGCACCTCAGCAGAGTAACAGATAACTTCACATCTATAAGCCTTACAGATAGAACAGGCCAGAAAGCTTCAGATATAGCATTTTCCACTGATAGATGATTTTTCAGGAAATGGAAGACTTTCTCTGGAATAAGCAATTCTACTGAAATTCTAAATGTGAAAAGGTCTAAATGCATTATGTAGACTACTAATTAATTATCTACTGTCATTTTTTAAATTTAAATATTTAAAACACTTTATGACATTATTAAAGTAAAATATTTTGACACTGAATTAATTTTTCTACATTGTCAGAATGAAAACCTCCTTGGATTGCAAACAACAACAACAAAAAAACCTCCTGCCGAATTTGAACTACTGGCTTTTCTTTCAAACAAACAAACAAACAAAAAATAAAAAAAGGAACAGTTCCTCTGAACAAAAATAGGATTTTTCACATGCCTAGTTTTACCCATAGTGTGTCCTGAGCTGCTCCAGCCATTCTAACAAATGAGTCTTCTTCAATTCTGTCTCTGCTCAAAGTCATAGTTTTTATACCATTTTTACACTGGTAAGTCCATATACTTTTTTTCTCAGTTCTGCAAAGAATACTGGGAAAAAGTCTGCAACTGCAAAGTTGTTTGTCAGACTACAGTATTAGAAGTCCAGGTGCATTTTTACCCTCCCTTTGCCTGAAGTTATTCATTAATTATGGCTTTGTGGATACCTGGAAACCAAATCTGGAGGTAGCCAGTATTTGTTTTGTAGTTCTTAGAGCACCATTTTGAAGCTCTGCCATCAATCACAAAATTATATGTGAATTAGATTTTAGATTCTAAAAAGCTTTGGTAGAAAGAGGTAATACTGAAAGTCAAAGAGAAAACGTTTTCCATGCTTAGGTCTGGAAGCAGTTGGGCTTCCTGTAAGTTCAAGGGTTTTATTTCATCAGAGACATCAATTACATTGGAGATACGGGGCCAATACCTTTCAGATAAGCTACTGAAATTATGAGGGAGAGGTTTTTTGTGATATTCGAGAGAGCAATCTTTGACTTGATATGATTTGTTGAATTCTCTGTGCAGTAGATCTTGTCATTCTGCAACCATGCAATGGCTAAGGAGATTAAAGGACTTCCACCAGGATTCACGCAGTGGTTGTGTAAGAAGCAGCTGTATTTGGTTCAGGAGATTTCCTGCCATTTGCCATTTCGAGCAAACTGCTGTCAAATAGTCAGGAGATGATGTGGCACAGAGGAAAGGCTCCTTAGCGTGTACATGTTGGCTGGCCGCTCACAGAGGCCGGTGTTGAAAGGGCTGATACACAGGCCATATTTGTTGCCAGGGCTACTAAATGGTCACAGTTTGGTCCTCAGCAAAAAGAAGTAACATTTCAATTCTTTTTTTTTCAACAATTAACTTTTCCTCTAGTATTCTTTTCCAGTCTTTAATGAACTACAGGAGAGGTTAAGAAAAAAAGACCTAACATCTATTGAATGAGGTTAGGGTCAGTTGTGCTGTATGCTGGTGGAAATAGGTTAGGTTATGAATGATAAGTGTTATTATTTCACTGGTGTTTTTTACCATTTTGGTGTGTGGGGTAGAGTGTTTCTGTACTTAGAGAAAAAGTCCAAATATTAGTAGAGGATGAAACAATGAATGTGTTACACCCTGCTGTTGGGAGCATTATATAATGAATTTCGGATATTTTATAAAGCACAATGTTTTAAACACTCTGATGGACATCAACAGTAAAACCTAGTATCAGCAGGATTTATTCCCTTGGAATCTTAAAAGCAGCTGTATCAAAGCAGCATGTCAGTCAAATTACCTTTTGTTTAGTTTTAAAATTGCATGACATTACATTCAGGTTGCTTTATTTTTCAGGCTTATCAGTCATGACTGTGTGTGGTCTCTAGATGAAACATACTCTTTACAAACATAGCAGATTTAGAATCATAGAATCATTTAGATTGATCAGAAGACACCTTTAAGATCATCGAATCCAACCGTTAACGTAGCACTGCCAAGTCCACCACTAACCATGTCCCTAAGTGCCACATCTACACGCCTTTTAAATACCTCCAGGGATGGTGCCTCAACCACTTCCCTGGGCCGCCTGGTCCAGTGAACTGGAATTCAACTGGATTTAAGAACATGTGTGCATGAAGAACTTACTTAAATGCTTTTCTGAATGAAGACCATATTTTAATTAGGATCATAAGTCTGAGGGTCACATCATGGATTATCTAATCCACACTCCTGTTTCTATCAGACAATTCTCTTCAGAAACATATTGTGCTCCCCCTTAAGGTTTTAAAAGTTTTATGGTTTTGTCACCACAGCCCTGATTTGGACAGTGATTTGGTTTGCTTTGCTTTGGTGTGGTTTGTTTTGATCTTCAGTGAAACCTTATTCTCAGCCAACCTACAGCAATATATAACATTGTGCGATAATTTGAATAGCAATTCAGCAGATAAGTGGCAATAATAATCTTCTAAAACTGTTGCTGAAGGGAGACATATCAAAGTCTTCAAACAGGACTATCAGACATTACTACAAACGTAAAAATATGTGGGAATCCTACATGTAGTCAAAAATGTATGGGAAACAACTGTTGAGCAATACACAGGAATTTATTTTTTAACAATACTTGAAATATCTTTAGAGAGGCAGGTCTGGACAAGAAACCAAAGTCAACCTCTGTGTTTTTATAGAGAGAGAGAGAGAGGGAGAGAGAGTACAGCTATATAGATGTGCATGCAAACTTCCGCTTGCAAATGATTTATACATTCTGTAAAAAAATAATAATGAAATTATAAGTTTGACAGTCTGAGGAAAATCCTGCTGATCCACAGAGGATGCATGAATGGCAGTGAGGATGCGACTACCTCAGCCCACGGGCCAGTGCAGAGGGTATTTGCAGGGCTGGGCTGCAGAGCGCCGAGGAGCTGAATGTTTCCCCACGGCCCAGCTGCTTTCCTGCACTCAGACTGGCATCCACCTATTCCCTGATTGCTACACGCAGTTCAGGATTAACCCTCTCCATTTGTCAAACGTGACTGGTTGTCCTCATCATTTTCTGATTGCAAAAAAAAGCTGGATGTATGTATGTATGTACCAGTTCTTTTAAGGAAAAAGAAAACACGTTGTTTGTTAAGTATATCCCACATTCACTCAGATCTTGGCTTGCACAGAAGGTCAAATATCACCCAAGCATATAGAAAGTAACAAGCTTGCAGGTCATTATTTTCCTGCTGGGTAGTTAAAATGTAGAAAATATAGCCAGCAGGTTTGGTGCATTGTATTTTGTGCGGTTTTGATGCAGTTTATTAATGAATTTTTCAGAATCCATTCTGTAAGCTACATTTCTAAACTTGTAGGAGAACAAACACTTCTATATAGGCAAGTATATATGGAAAATACTGTTTCCTTTTGAGAGCATTTTGGATGAATACATAAATGCTGTCCTTTATTTGCTATGAGCCAGACTTAATATAATTTTTGCAGAAAAGAAACAATTGAAAAATAATCCTTCTTTACTACTTTACACTTTATGAATTTATTTGCATCTGTGAGTTATTAGAATAAATCAGGAATAAGAATGGTAGGTTTCTCCTCCTGTTTTGCATAGATGGAAATGAGGTGAAAGTAAAGTGAGATATCAATACAATTTGCAGAAAAGTCATATTGACACAGATACAGGGAATCTCCCGAGCTTGTGTATATTTAGAAGAGATTAGGGTAAAGATCTGAGGGCAAACAGAAGAAGAAAATTATTGAAAAGAAATCAGTATTGTTTGTTATTTAAAAGGCTAAGTCCAAATCTATTAAGAGCATGATAGTGCATAGCAGCTCGGAAGTGAAGAACACTAGTTATCTAATAGAAGCCTAATGAGGACAAAAAAGTCATTCCAGGAAGCCTCCGAACGCACGGGACTGTCTGCACTCAGAGCCAGTGGGAGTCTCCCACGCAAAAACCTTTGCAGATTAGATTTCAGGCTTTATTGGTTAACAGCAGGCACATACAGAGAGATCTTGCAAAGTCCCATAAAACTGAGCTGGAAAGTACCAATTTATTCATCCAGTTGAGGGCAACATCTCGCAATGCCGAATGATCTGAATTTCCCCGCTAAGCTTGCTTGCACTAGCCATGTCCATGCTACGACCATGAGCAAAGGGAGCAGAATAGGGGCCTGTTGAGTGGCTGGTCTAACTGGGTGCGATATCACCGCTCGAGAGCGGTGAAAGGATCGGTGGTATTCCACTTGGATTTCTCAAATCAAATTTCATCTAGACATGCAAACTAAGGTTTGATATTTACCTGGCTTTAAGGAAAAGGTCAAACTAAATAGCTATTAGCTATTTCCTGTTAGCTTTAAGGAGTTATCTCTGAAGGCATGAATATGTCTTACAGAATAATCCAGTTGGCACTTGGACATCACAATTAGTTAAATGGATTTTATACTCATTTGTAAAAATGAGGAACTAAAGTAACTTGCAGAATGACACACCAGTGACTCCCATTAGGAACAGAGCCCAGTGTAGCCTATTGACTTCTCTAACCATGCAGCATTGCATCCATGTGTGTACATGCACATACGAGGGACTCTGGGCTTAAGTATATACAGGGGAAGATGTTTGAGTGGGTCATTTTATTGGAAAGTGTTGACTTATGAACTGTTTTTTTCCGAGTCCAAGGGAACCAAAATGGTTGGTTATTTGGAAATGTCTTTATGTAGTAGGGGAAAAAAAAAAAAAAAAAAGTAACTTCCTAATTCCTAACAAAAGAACCTGGTTTCCATCCACTTCTAATATGCACCTACTAGACAATTAAGTGATCTAAATTTGCTTACATTTCACTTCTATCAAATAATGTTAAGTGGACATTACAGTGAAAATTACTTAATAGAAAAGTCTGCCTTGAAGAAGTTTCTAATGGAGAAATTCTTCTGTAGGTTCCCTAGGTTTGCAATAAGACCTTCCTATTTAATATCGATGTAGATTTTTTTTGAATAAGATATGAGTGAAGATTGTAATATCGATATGAATTAGACCAGCAGATGATCAAGTACTTGATGCAGCCAGGAAAATTAATGATAATATAGTAAAGGGAA
>KL270937.1:36719-50012 GCA_000699545.1 Podiceps cristatus
AATGAGACATCCCAGAATCCTGTCCTGTGCGAGTGCGTATCAGTCATCCCTGTACATTTTGTTAGCAGCGCTGATTTTCTCTCCACCTGTGCCTTTAGATTACGGCTGGTGCTTCCAGTCTCTGACTAGATCAAGGCACTGTAAGGAGTGCCGTCAGCTGAGATCTGGTCACTCAGGTTCATGACTTCCAGGTCTGATTTGTTTTTCTGGTTGGCTTGATTTCTGCCCAGAAGTTTCAAGGAATAAATGAAAAAAGCTCACAAACACATTACTAGCTCTGGAGAGTTTGTGCACTGTTTAAGGCAGAAAATCCCTGAATCTCTGACCGTGAGCTCCCCGTAAGCCACATCACTGTTGTTCCCTGAAACTCTCCTGCAGTAGAAACTGTATTATGGCTGGAGCCTTACCTGTCTTCCATTTCTCTCCTCTGATACCAGTATCCTTCTTTCTTCCTTCTTACTCTAGGGGTTAGGTGTGCCCACCATTTCCAGCTGACCTTCGTTTTGCCCATGCCAGCAAACCTGCATGTGTACTCATGTCTCCAGTTTGCCTTCCTCCAATGGCCAAATCTTGCAGTCTAAGTAATATTTAGGCTTATTTTAATCTTATTATTGTTCTGGGTTTTGGTTTTGTTTTCTGGTTTTGGTTTTTTTGTTTTGTGGTTGGTTTTTTTTTTTTTTTTTTTTTACATTACAAAATAGGAGCAGCAAGAAGCTTTGCAAATCTGCTAAATTACTCAAATGGAAAAAAAAAAAAAAGTTGAAATTACAAACAAAGTGTGTTGAAATAAACTCAGTGTGAAATCTGGCAGCTTTGGAATTAAGGACAATATTCCAAATTACATCAGCATTTATTACTTCCCAACTCTCACATTTTGACAAGTAGAACACACATTTTTATTTCTAATTCTCAGAAAAACTTTTCCTCTTTCTCATGAAAGGAAAAACAAGTATTGATAAGTAGAGAGGCTCTAATGAAACATTGATCCATCTAGGTCCTATAATTTGAAGATTATTTCTAATAGCAAAAAGCTGTGCAATTTATTATGCCTTTTTGAATAAGGTCATGGGAGTGAAAGAGTAGAAACTCTTATTTCTGCTGACTCTTTGCATTTCAGAAATTGTTTCCTCTGGTACACTAATGAATCTTTTCTTTTGCCCTTGTCTGACACAATTACCTCTACCTTGGCAGCAAAAGTCACTTCCTCCTGTGAGTAAATGAGTGATAAAGGACAGATGAAAGGGCAGAAATGTGCAAGTGCCATCAAACCTCTCATTTTTGAGTTTTAATATGCTGCAGCTGCAGACGTGGAACGCTTCTCTTGCAGTTGAAAGCACAGCCACCTTGGGAATATTGATAGGTTTACACGAATCCTAAAGAGTTGCAGCTTATTTGTATTCGCTAATAAATGGGAGCTTGGAGGATACTGTCTGTATGGATACATTTTCAGCTGGAAACATCATGAAACAGCCATAAAGATTAGTGAGAGGGATTGATGAGGAAACAGACACATTTGGAAAAGCAAGCTCAGATCAAAACAGGCTACAGTGAGATTTAAGCACTATTCGCCATTTCAAAAGCTAAGGTAAATTTTAATACATAGCAGAGTGACTGTGATTCAGAACTGTCCCTCACAGATACATTTTGCCTTTTGAAAGTCTTACGAGTTCTCTGGCAACAAGTAATATTAAGTGTCAATAATTAAGTTAGTATCACTTCCTTTGAGATCTTGGAAGTCCTATATGAATTCGTAATTTATCACTAACCAGCAGAAATGCAGATAATCTGAATCTCTGAAATTGGGCCACGTTTGCTGATTAAGATTTTTTGAAAAAGCTAGAGACACTAGATGCTAAATGCCTATACAAAGTCAATAGGTACTTTTCTGTGATGGATAGGTACCCAAATGCTTTAATTTTCATTAAGCATTTAGTTAGAAAATGTATTTTTGGCACACAGTGTTGAGAACGGCAGGGAAATCCAGGAGCATTTTGATGATAAATTCACAATACAGCAAAAGATCTAGAAAATCCTGCTGTGTGCTGTATTGGTGATAAAGCAGTAAAGTAAATCCTTCATACTCTGTGGTGTAGGCACAAAGTAAATAATAGAAGCACCATCCGATGCCATTATACCTGGGCTGTTTCCCTCGAAAGTGTTTCAAACCTGATACCATGGGAGGTACCCTTACATGTGATAACTGGTTCTGACCGAATGTAAACCAAATGCTCCTTTAAAACATAAATAAATGAATAAGTATAATGATGCTAAGTAATGTGCATTATTGTTTTAAAACAATCATATTTAGGGACCAGAGCACTGTTGTTTCTTGTCTCTCTGCTCAGAGTTGCTAACGCTGGTTTGATAAAAAATTCCAGGCTCATGTCTCCCTGAAACATTATTTTGGCTGTGAAACCCCAGGAAGCAGAGGTCCATCTGGTGTAGGTATTTGGTCTCTGAAAGAAGGTAGCAGCCCGTGATTACAGATCCACCCAAGAGCAGAACAGGGATACTGAGCTGCCTCATCTTCGAAAACCCCTCAGACATTGCTTCCAGCTGTTACACCACAGCACCACCACGTTATTGTTTGGCCCTTCTGGTCGGACTATGTTACAGTGACATGGGTGTAATATATTTCATCACATTCCTGTTCACAGCTATAGTTCCATTTACTGTTACAAATTCAAATAAGTTTTCCTGTGCTACAAGGGAAAACAATATATCCTGATATGAGTGAAGTTGTCCTAATGTGTCTTCTTTGAAAGCTCATACTATTGAACCAATTTGGCCAGAGTTAAACTGGCAGTATAACCAGTATAGAAAAGAAGGTAAGACTTTAGGGCAGAGACAGGGTGGACACCCACATTACGCTGGGTTTCATTTTGGTGGAGCTTGATCATCTTCTTGTATTTTGTGCCCTCAAAAGTCTCTTTAACATTTTTGGAAAGAAAATAAAGAGCTTTCTTGGACCACAACGTAACATGCTAAAAACTGCTTCCTTCCTGGGAGACTAGGGATTCTTGCTGTTTTAACTGACCACTGATACGGTATTTCTCATCGTCTGTGGAGTCATGAGGGATTTATGACATAGAAGTTTTTGTCGATAAGCAACTTTGAGCTCTGCTGCAGTACGAAGGGAAGCAAAGCAGGGAACCGCGGTCATGTTTTGTTTGTTCGTTTGTACATCTGAGAACAATGCATTGAAGTGCACGGAAGGACTCAGGATGCAGGATCCTTGTAGCTACAAGGATTACAAAAAAATCCCACTTTGCTAGAAACACTGTGCATAAATATAGCAGCTCAGGCACATTCCAGCACTGTTCAGTCTTGCCTGGCTATTTCTGGCAATAATTATACAATGCAACAGTGTTTGACCTCCTGAAGAGCAAGGTTTTTCAAATGTTAACACAATATTCACATGTTCACTTTCATAATAACATGGTTCTATGCCTTCCATATCACTTCAAGACTGACCTATGAAAATGATTAGTTATCACTAAAATAAGAATGTTACTTAAAGAGAAAAGATAAAGAAGCCAGTCAGGATGTGGACTGGAGTTTATCATACTTCAGCACAGAGTCACTTGAGGAGCCAGCTCCAGTTTCCTTCCACGTGCCCTCTCCCCCTGTATTTCATGTGCATGCAGATAGAATCAGGCTTTGCGTTTTCTTTGTGCCCATGAGTTTATTAAGGTGCCATAGACTCTCTCCCTTTCGGCAGCCACTGCCTCCAAGTAGCAAGGCGCTGCTGGGGCTCCCAGCGCAGCCAGCACCAGACTGGGGCCGTTAGCTGCCTGCTGGTATCACCCGGGGATCAGCGTATCAGATGGGCCACTGCTTATCTGCGCCGTTCTTCTGCTACGGCAATTCGCCGATGTGAGGATAGGCCTGGGAACAAGTCGCTTTTCCTTTTCTCGTCTGTCTTTTTTAATGTCTTCTTGCTTTTTTGAGTTTTCCCCGCCTCCTTTCTCTCATAAAATGATACCGAACTGGAGAGTTCATGACTATTTCAGGAGCAAGCATGGTGGATTTGCTCAGAAGCTTGCTCTGCAGCCGCGGAGTGGCAGGAAGAAGGACTTGATTATCTGCCATCACCTGGCCTCAGCCCGCTGCACCCGGTCACTGGCTCCTCCATAGCACCTGGTCTCTTTGGAAAACGGATTCTCATTTTAGCTGTGTTCTTCATGCTCCCGTACCAAGATCAGATCTCTGTCTCAGCTGAAATGGTGTAAAACTGAAGTACCTCGGTGAGGGATTTTTTTTCTTATTATTTATTTATTTTGCACTAGGTGTGGGTTTCCTGAAAGTCTGGGAGGCAGCATGGCTTCTTCCTTCTCTTCACTAAGGTCATCTCTGGCACTGTTGCTGCCACACATTTGAGAAATAAGACATGGATTTGTTTATAATATATGCCAAAACAAGCCTGTGCACTCGTCTTGCTCTGTAAACATCTGATATTATTAACAGAACCCTTGTCCTTCCCTTCCTAATCTTTGAATTTGTATTTCTGCCGTGACAAACAAAAATTTAGGCTCTTTAGGATGGATGTATTTTTTTCCAGCAGTTCCCAAGCAATTATTTTACTTGCTTAATTTTGAATAATTCATCACTGAATATGCTTATTTCTGTAGAAGGGTGTTACAAGCCCTAGCTGTTCTTGTCGACTTCACTCCATTATACCTGGGCTCCTCTCCTAACTATAGCTGTGGTTGTAATAGCCTCACTTTCTTAACAGAGTGGCTACCTGAGGGCTACCGTAGGAAGAGGGAGGACTGATGACAGAGAATTGCAGCTCCAACTAATGGAAATGTCTTTTTATTTCAAGTGGTTTTGTTGCTGCTCTGAGATAAAAGAATCTTTATCCCAAAAGGGGTGATTGCCTGCATGCCCCCCCGCTTTCCATGCTGACTTCAGGTTCCCATAAGGAGTTACCAGTTTGCATCTTAATACATGCTCTGCCTATTCAGTTGTTTTACCTTCTGTCACTCCTTCTACTATATTTTATAATCCGTGTTCCTTTTCTCTTTATCCAGATTGATGTTGTTTATACAGAGAAATTTCATGCAGGGCTCCAGGAGCTTTTAACACAGGAGCATGCACAAGTACAGGCAGTTCACGCTGATCCTTCACCTTTCCCCCAGTACTCCAGCCCTGCGTGCAAACCCTACCTGCACCTCTTC
Organism: Podiceps cristatus; assembly: GCA_000699545.1. Lineage (NCBI taxonomy): Eukaryota > Metazoa > Chordata > Aves > Podicipediformes > Podicipedidae > Podiceps > Podiceps cristatus. The sequence continues at coordinate 41,900 of KL270937.1, forward strand.
CCCTCCGAGGGACATCCCCTGGCCCACAGGGCTGGGTTTTTAGGAGAACACAGTGGCACTACCGTACAAACTTTTCTCTGAACAAGGGAACCAGCTCAAAAGTCCTGCAAACTGGGAACGCTGAATTTAAAACATCTCTGGGAGCTGTTGCTCGGCTCACGCAGGCGGACAAGAGGCAGAGCCTACACTGGCCCTTCTACAGCAAGCCTTTCGTCCTGCGAGAAGTGGGAGGATAGGGTACCAAGAGCAGCAACTGAGGTTTCCGTTTGTCCTTTGCTGCGATGTCCACCAGCAGAAATCCAAATGCCATTTACCTCGTCTGGAGTCTGCCCACAGATTGCTGCAGATACTTACCTAATTAAGTTTTCCCAGTCCTAGGAGGACTGCCTTGGACTGCCAAGAAAGGTTAAAAAAAACAACAAACAAAATACCCTTCTGAATGGCAACCAAATAGGGAATTCTTTTCTGATCCTAAAAAAATAATTGGTCAGATTAGACCCACAGCAACCTGGAAGTAAAGCTCACTGGCAGACCAAAGCATAAAAGTGGGGCAGCTGGAAGATGAAGGCAGATGAGTGGAAGGAAATACTTAATGAAGCATTAATACTTCTGGTTTTGGGCAACAGGACTCAGTGAAACCACATGCAGCATGCATCCCTATTCTTAGTTCAAGCATTAAAATTCCTCTGACCTTTCAGGGCAGGAGATATTTTTTCTAGGTGTGGATTGTCTTTCTTCTAGTATTCCATTTCTTTTCTGGAAGTAACATATTCTGCTTGCCATTTGAGCAAGCCTATCAAAGCTGGGAGAAATATTTTCTTGTAATTTATCTAGGACTCCCGATTTTAATTCTTCTGTTGATATTCTAGACTGTAATGGGTTTGCAAAATGCAGCTTTTATAGGCTTGAAAGAGTAAATGCAAGCAATCATGAGTCCACTTTACCTTCTTATTTTAGAAGCAAAATCCTGTTACTTAGATAGCAACCTTTACAGCTAATGTAATTATATCTCCATGTCTTTCTATTTGCCATGTTGGAATGCATGAATCCTCAGAAGCAGCAACAAGGAGGGAGTGCAGAGTACCATGAGTGTGTTAGCTATTGAGTAGAAAACTTCTAGTGTAGCAGAGGAATATATAGTTTCTGAATTACACAGTTCAAGATCGTTCATTCTGCAAAACTGCATATACAAAAGTTGAGGAATGCCTGTACATTACTAAATTCAGCTTTGAAGAATCCTTTCAAGGTAAAGTGATATTATTTTAAAGATCCACACAAATCACTCCTATGGTGTGAGGAAACCCTGTGACAGAATTAGGAGTACACCTGAGTTCCACATTTAACTTAACTGCGAGTCCTTCCGTTTTCCTCCTCAGCCCTGTGCCTCCTTCGCTGCCTGACTCCTACGATCCTAAGGCACGAGGGTCTTTCAGAAACCCGTCCCCTGCTGTGCAACTGCGATTAATTGCTGGGGCAGGTCCATTCTGCACACTGAATAAAATTACAGCTTTGTGAATGTCTTTGTGAACTGATTTTTTAAGACTGATGTTCAAAAACTTCAAACTCCAAGGATATATTTCAAGTAGGCAGAAAAGGCAGATATTCAAGCAAACAGACATATAGCAATCTAATGAAATGCTAGTACGAAGAGGGCCCTACCACAAGGCGTTTATGTAGAACAACTCAAAATAAATTTTTCATTACCACCTCCTCCCTCACTGCCAGGACTATTTTCATTAGGCATGTCTCCATTTATCTTGCTCTGTATATCAAAAAAGCAAACAGCCAAAACAACAACAACAAAAAAAACCCAAAACAACCCTGCAAACAAACCCTAAAAAAATGCCTGCATTAAAATCTGCAGTGCCTGCTACCATTGATTTCCCAGAGACTGGCAGCATGCATACAGGGAGTTGGAGTTTGGAATGGGCCATTTTGATTAAGTTACAGAATTCCACCAGGAATTTCAGGTGTTTCTATTCCAGGGGAAAAAAAAAAAAAAAAAAAAAAAGGTAGGCTACAGCACAAAACATTGTTGGTAATTTGGCTGCTAGTTTGATTGAGACCAATATTTGTAGGACATGTATTTCTTTTAGCTGCTGGCCCTGTCAAGGAATAGATATAATTTGCTTATAATTTCCACGTATAAGATAAAGGCTTTATGAAAGACCAGTTAAGATTTTGTGGGAAGTCCAGACTTTTGCTTCTGAATAACTATTGTGCCACCTAGTGGGTATTAAACCACACTTTTAAACAGATGGCAAGGCTGACTTAAAATATACCTGTGAATAATGAAACATAGTATATATACAAATATTTCCAGTGACATGTTGAAATAAAGCATTTTCCCTTTTTGCCTGATTTATTACCAAGGTGTTCCATTAAGGTAAAAAATTTTGTTTCAACTATATCATAGCATTTTGCTTACAATTATATTAAAGAAATATAGTTTATAAAAAGAGCACACACAGAGCTCTTTGCCTCCCTGACAACAGATCCATTCCTTAATAAATCAATGCAAATTTCATATGCTTTTATGCGTTGATCAAATTGTCAGTTTGAAAGGATATCCCCAAATCTCAACTGTTGGGATTTTCTACCAGCTGTGACCAACTACGCCAATTTTCTCTTGAAACCAAACTAAAATGCTTTAAAACATTACTATGATTGCATGTTTTAGAGCATTATTTAGAACAAATGTGATGTGATTAAAATTTGTGATAAAAAGCAATGTGATTAAAAGCATAACATTCTGAGACAGTTTTTCTCATGAAGTTTCCTTTTCGTTATAAATAGTTCCAGTGTCCAACTATCTGTATAGATCTCATTAGTTAATAGCTATTTCTTAGCATTTTTTTTCCTCAAGCTGAAACCTCTCAACAGGGGTTTTTGGTTTTTTTTTTTTTAAGCTTTTTAAGTAAACCATCTGTCCAGTGTGGGAGTGTTGGTATTGCCCCAGTAGATAGCAATAGTAGTTCAATCACCAAAGCCAATAGCAATAAATTTCCCTTAATAGAAAATGTTTCCTAACATTGTTCAAGTCATTTTATTGCATCTTATGTAAAATTGCCAAACTATCCATCACCTATACTAGCTATAGTAGGTGGTCTGCATTTTTAGCACCTGCATGCAGTACTATAGTTACAGTATAAAATCTAGTGGTTAGCAAAAGTACAATTTAGAACCTTTTAGGATTCTCTCAGACCCACGAGAACTTTAACGTCATGTTATTTAACACATTTAACTGATGTATGTTAGAGATCTTTCATATAACAGGACCTGACACCAGATAAATATGACATCTGCACCAGAGGCTTTGATAGCTCTTTGCCAGACCTTGATGTAAACACAAACATTTTTTATTATTTTCCCTAAATAAATAACAAAGTGGAGCTCATCTGCTTTCAACAGCATTTGTCAAAAAATATCTGAGATTCAGCTTGAAGTTGCCAGACAATAAAACTACTTTCCCTAGAAAAAAAATGTAGTTTTTGAAAAGGCAGAAAATCAAAACTGTGGTTTGAGGTTTTTATTTATGTTTCAGTTTGGGCCATTTATTTTCCCTCCCTGGAAAGGATTTCCAGAAAAAATATTTTCAATTTTCATGTTTCCAGACTTGACAGCATTTTCTCATTTCATTTTCTTCTTACAGACAAATGAAATTGAGAAGAGTGTGTCAGGTGTCAGCTGAGCTTCTTTAAAGCTCAGTGTCCAGGCTCTCTGTCTTCTTCAATACTTAAAAATTGTTTGTACTGTTTTCCAGTTTTCCCTGATGGCATATTGTGTCAGTGAGAAAACTATAGAAGCAAAATTGTATTTATTTGTATAGCATAATCAATTGATTACTTTGTTTTAAGGCAGTTTTGTTAAAGATAGTAAAGGGGTCTGCTAATAAAGTCTGTTGTTCCCCTGTAAAGGCTCTTAAAGGCTCATGTTCACATTAAATGTGATTTTTAAGTGCATGCACAGATTATAAAAGTAGGACTGGATTACAAATACAGTAAAATTTACTTATTTTACCTAGCATTTATATTAATTTGCTCAAACATGATTATTTTTTCAGAGAAGGTTGCCATTTTAGTAAAAGAGAAATTCACTTAGAAGCCTTGAATTCTTTTTTCTCGCTATCTAGGCACATATTTTTCCATGCTTATTCACGGTATTCTGGCATGTAACAATGTCTAGGAAGACAATATAGTTAACTGTAAGAATTTCCACTACATTATTTCACATGCCTAACATTTTAATGTGATTTTTAAAGACCTCATTGGGAGGATTATCTGTGGAGTCCATGGACAGTATTTCATAAAGTGATAGCTGAGTGCACAGTGAAATTTTAGAATGTTACTTTGATTCAAGATCATCATAAATAACAAAATATTAAGCAATACTATGTTAAAAAAGTGTATATATAATAAAATACTGAAATGAAGTCTCTAAAATGGATAGTTTTTTACTCAAAGGGAAAAATATAAACCCCTCACGCATAAACGAGACAGTTAAATGGCTGGTAATTTCATGTTTAAATTCAATGTAGTAACCAGCCCTTCAGCCAGAACTTCCTGTCCCCAGCTACCTGCAATGCACAGCATTGAAGTCAGAGGGTTGCTCAAGTGAGTTAAACTCTCCTTATTTGTTTGTAACTCTGACTATGTTTCGGACCACGTCTGTTTCCTCCAATATCAATTAGACAGATGGGATGTGATTTTAATAAAGCTCTCTGAAAGAGAATCTGCCTGGAATTTAAATAATGTCCTCTCTTCATAAGAACACACCTCATAAATTTAACCGTTCGAGCTGATAGTCAATATTTACTGTAATCTTAATTAAGCAAGACTTAATTTGCTCTGGTTTTCAGGCATTCAAAAATTGTAGACATGTCCAGGCTCAGGCGCTTGAAGGTTTCACTTTGTTCTGTAGGAGTTGTTCAGGCAATAAACGCTGAGTGCACGTGCCCGAGAAAGAAAAGCGCCGTTCCTTCAGCAAGCCTGCTGCTGCTACAGCTGATAACCCTCGCTGCCCTTGGGCCATACCACAACTGAGATTAGGTAGCTCATTTCCGAAGCTTCTCCCTGGAATCATTTTAGAGGATTTCAAGATAGGATTATTTCGAAAGTAAAAGTCACGGAGTGAATGAGTATTGGGTCACTGAGGCTGAAGAATAAATAAATAATAAATAGCACAGAAACGCCTATTCAGTAAATATCTGTTAAAATCACTGTCCTTTTAACCATGCAGTCTAGGATGTATGTTTGTTATATATGGCATATTTGGAAAAAATATGCAAGAGAATTATACAGTTCATGTAACTAATTCAATCTGAAATGGAAGTCCTAACTGCAAGGGATCAGAAATACACATCTGGATTTTTGAAATAGCAACAGATGCAACATGTCTGAGATTTTTTTTTTTTTTCTTTTCTGGTCCTACTGGTAACAGTATCTATTCTTACTTTTGTAGCTGTGTGAATAAGCAGATGTTTCCACTGAAATCACGGGCCGTTAAAAGATGTTAGTATTCAAAGTCACATTTCTATCATAATATAAAACCTCTCAGTTAAGGGTTCATACTACATGAGGTAGTAAAAGACTGTTAAAGCGGACGCCGTATAAGCAAGCAAGGCTCACAGCGGATGCTGCAGGTCCAGCTGGGCGGAGTGAACGTAACCCTCTCGGTCCAAGTGAAGGAGGTGGTAGATGTTTGGAAAAAGCTAATTGGCAAATTAAGGCATAAAAGAGGCTCTTCCCATGTCCCAGCTTTAGATGCCGAAGTTCCCGGCTGTGTTAGGTGGGCAGTCTCGGGTGCTCCCAGTGCGGCGTCCTTACGCGTCCCAGCAGGAGCCCTGGAGGCAGCATCCCTCTGCCTCTCCTCCCTTCTGCTGGCTGCAGGGCAGCGAGGGCGAGGGGGCGCGTAGCTTGGTCCATTGGTAGCATTAAGCCCTCAAAACTCTCTCCAAAGGCATGAAAACCGCACGTATGATTAAAGAAATGGGTTCCCACTTTGCTCATGCTAGACCTCGCACACTAACAGCGGCAACACAGTAGGCAAATAAGAAGCAAATCTAGTTCATTAATCACAAAAGCAATTTTAAAGCGTTGACGTTAAATCTAGGTAATTTTAGTAAGCATAAGCAAAACATTTATGGACGGAAAATGGAAGAGCTTGGGTTGAAGTGTTAGTGAGATATGTTTGACTGAGCTTTCTCTATATCAAGTTGACAGCTAATTAGTGAAAGCTAACTAGTCTTTCCTTATAACAACGTTTGGAATAACGTGACAAAAAGATATGTATATATCTGCAGATATATGTATGTGTAGATATAGCTGCAAATGTACGCATATACTTTCATCTGCAGGTATATATATATACAGACATACTTTTGTCACATATATATAAAAAGTATAAGAGTTTATCAGTTATTTGCATCAACTGTGAACATGTAAAACAGCAGCCAGGATATTTCATAATGGGAATGATTTCTATGGCTCTGTATTCTCATTCTGCAAAGATGCAAAACTATATTGAGTGTAATTTACTTGATCATCAGTAAAAGTAAGTCATGGTAAATCTGAGGTTCTGTTCACTGATAATTACACTGTGCTTCCTGTTACCACATACCTTGTGCTGCACTAGGTGCAAGTGATATGAGCTGCTATATAATAAATGTAAAATCATGAATACTAGTGGGAATACTTCAGTTTTTTTCATTTCAAATTTTTACGATTCCTTGTGGTGTTCTGGGAAAAAACCAAAACAAAACAAAACAAAAAACAAACAAACAAACAAACAAAAAAAAAAAAAAAAAACAAAAAAAAAAAAAAAAAACAACCAACCAACCAACTAAACCCCACACACTATAGCTGATTTGAAAAATAAATATATGTAATCTTGGGAATCATTTCAGGAATACATTAAAGTTCACATCATTTTTAATTTACCTAATATTAGTTTTGGAACAAAGCTTATGTGCTGGTTTAAGTAAGTGCATTAAGCATTCTAAAGGCTTGGATTCTTTATGTTAGAAAACAGTTTTATAATTCACTGCATGGAGTCCTCAGCTGTTTAGGCTAATGTGTATACAATAGCAGTGCAGAGGAAAATGGGAAAGTAAGATAAGCAATTTCCTTGTCTGCGCAAACAGGTGAGATGTGCAATTCATCAGTCATCAACTCTTGGCAGTTTTCAGGCTCGCATACAGCCAAGCCCATAGAGTGCCGTCTGACTTCCGGGAAATACATCTTAGAGCCCTTCAAAGACAGCAAGAAAACAAACTTCTCTGCAAAATGGAGGTTGTGTCTTTATGAATAGGATGGTTTAAGGAAAGGAAAAAATATGGTAAACTGAGATGTGAAGCGTTAGCAAAACCACTGAAATATGAAATAAGCAAAGAGAAAGGAAATGCAGTGAAAATGGGTGACAGAACTGTTCCTACTCTCTATTCTATTTTACTTTCTATTTACAACAATGTGCAATGAATTAAGCTATTCCAGAAATTCGGGCTTTTAAATCTGTGTTATATTCATTTATTGAAATTAGTGACCGTTTCTGTAGCTGCTTTCTTCTCCCTTCCAATGGGTCTTAGTGGGATATCTAATATCTCGGTCCCTCCAAGGGGCAGGGAGCAGAGGTGCGTTGGGAAGGATGTATGTGAAAGCTTGCATAAGCATTGCCTCTACTGTGCCTATACTTTTCCTGAATAAAGCTGGGAGGTGTACATTGCCTCTGGTGTTCTCTGGCCTGGACGTTTCGTAAGCTCCTATCAAAAAGCAGAAACAAGAGCAAAAAAACCCAAATAGCAATAATCTTAAGTAAGCAATTACATATTCTTGGGCTAAAAATAGTTTCCTTTGTTACTCCCTGAAATTGTAATGTAGTATATCATACCGATGATTTGTAAACTCTTATGCTGGTATATAAACGTATAATCATTTCACAGTTTGGTTTGTTTGCCTCACTCAGGCTGTGCTGCACTGTTTGTTTTACCAAAATATTTGTGGCTGCTTTCCCTCTTGGTTGCACATCATTCCGTCTTTCAGCTTGGCTTGCTGGGCAGGTGCTGGCAGGCTGCACTGCAGGGCACGCTGCCCTTTCTCTTGGACCTGGGACTTTCTCT
>JMFS01064713.1:0-18676 GCA_000699545.1 Podiceps cristatus
GGTTACTGTTTGGGGTTAAACCATGACAGTGTTTGTATTTGAAAACCTCTTTTCTTTCATCTGATGCTGTATACACTATTATTCTGTGAAGGTGTATTTTGTTTAATCTCCTCTTATCCTCCACTCCCTTAATCTCTTCTTATTCTCTTCACTAAAACGTCATTTTCTGCCAAATTTTCGGTTCACTAAAGAATGCCCCCAGACCCTAGAAGGGAACAGTGCAGAGAGAAATGATATTTTTATGGACAAAACAGTAGACTGTCAAGGATTCTGTTCCGGTTGATTCCATATCATTATTTCTATGTAACGGTAGGCCTGTTCCCCATGTCTTTGGAGGCCGTGTTGCATATGAGATGGAACAATCAAAAGGGTAGAGAGGAAGGCAAAAGTAGAGATTAAATGTAGGGGGTTCCCCTTTTACAATGTAATATCTTGTTTTTTCATGTGTCCTGTTGTCTCCTCAGACTTTTTTAACCATTAGCTGTGAGCTACAATTGACACGTAACACGGCTGTAGACAATGCTGGAGAATGTGTGAGGTACTGAAGATCACTGTGCTTGGATGCTGTGAAGGTGCATTTTTTATTTCTGATTCTGAGCACAGTGACAGATAGCAGGCTGTCTAATCAGTCAATGCTCATATCTCTTGCACTTTCCTCCTCTCCCAGTGTCAGTCACTCTTGCTTATCATTGTTTTGATGTGAGAACTATTAAAGCCCAATGTGATGAAGTCAGGGAGCAGGAAAAGAAACTAATTCATTCTGGTATAAATATCTTTTCATTCTACTGTCTTAATTTCTTGTTTTTATCACACTCAGAGAAAGGCATAACTAAGAGCTATTAGAACCTTTTTGTTTTAAAGTTCACATGCACAAATTTTACAACCTGTTGAATAGCCTAGTGCGTAACATCCAGTTCTCCCGCTTGCTGGGTAAGTGTGGATCTCATCATGAGACTATTACATTAAAGACACTATCACATGGTTCTTCTGCTGCTTATTTTTTTTTTTTAATGTAACAACAACTGTTATATGTTGTGTTGTACACAATGGTGTCATTGTATGTTAATCATGCATTCAGTCTAGCTATTAAATCAGCGTTGGGCATAGAGATACCTGCATGCTCAGTGACGGTGTGTCTGTAGTATGCATAACAGCAAGTTACCTTGTGAAAACTTAAAGAAGTTATGGCTTCTTGATCAGGTTTTTTGTATTGTTGTCACAAACTCAGATCCTTAAATTCCTTCTGAATTATACTGCTGATGACAAAGTACTATTTTGGATCTCACTGCATGGTCAGAGAAGATTCCAAGAACAAATCGAGTTAGAGTCGCATACATGGACCAGAAATGTCTTACCATCATCTTGTATATATTTTCCATGAAACTGACATACGGTACTTTCTGTAGCATATAACTTTTGATTGAGCAAAATATTTATTTTTTATTGAAGATATCAGGTGATATTGGGTCTGCAATATTAATATCCCTGTTGACAATGATTGATTTAGTCTCCTTTTTTTAAGATTTCACTTCTTTTATTAGATCTCATTTTGTCTTTTTTTCTAAGTATAAGCATTTTTATTTGAAAAAAAAATATATGATTATACATGTAAACTGTTATCAGGTTGGACCTTAACCTCATCAATAAACAAGAGGTTTCATTTAACTTCTCATGGTACAAACTCAAATGATTCATCTTGTTCTTTTTTTTTTTTTTTTTTTAAATTCTCCCAGTGTTTTTAGCATTACTAGAACTGGATGGAGCACTAATACTATACTGGAAACCAATGAATTAATGTTTTTCATCTGTATCAAGTTACACACATTTTCTGGTGTGTGCTACCATGGTGTAAACTGTTCTTTGGTAGCACTTAGAGGTGAAAAAAAGAAATCTAAAGAGACCAAATGTGAACTTCTCACAGATGGTAGTTTACAAACTGAGCCCCAACTTTAGAGGCTCTGTTATCAGTCTTGCTAACCTGACTTAATATTTAGGAAAGGAAATGAAGAGATTTTGAACTTAAATTTGCTAAACTTTGTGTCACAGAGATGAACGTCACAAAACAATTTTGTGTAATGGAATTATCAGTGCTACCAGAATTTGAATGTTTCATCCAGTGCTAGAACAGTTCACAGCCTACTGCAGTTGTAACTTAGAGGAGTGAATCTTTTCTCTCAGAGAGTTATTGATTTATACTGATATGCCCAGGTATGGTCAGAGTTTTGCTTTGTTGATAATCCAGAATAGTCATCTTGCAAAAAGTATTGACTTTATTACAGGATTATTCTGAGGGGAATGATCTGCAAAATCTTCAAAACTTGCTGTCTTGTTTTTCCTAGTAGTAGAGATACTGAGGTTAAATACTTAAAATGTACCTGCTTGCATATATTCCCCTTCATGGGGAAAAAAACCAAACCAAACCAAAACAAAAAAACCAAAATTAAATTTCTAGGTGAGGAAATAAGTCCTCCCTTAGGAGAAAAACAAAACAAAACAAAACAAAACAACAAACAAATGTTGTGGCAAAAAGTATGAGAAGTTCAGAAATGTCAGCTGTTGGCAAGCAAGTGGGGTGAAATGCAGTTCAAAAGTCTCACTTTTATGGTGAACTAAATTTAGGCATATTGCAGCCCAAGGGATACCGCTGACCCCGATTGAATGCTAAACCTTAATCCACTCATATCAGTGTGACCCTGGTCAAAAGGAGTTTAAATTTTTGAGGTGGGGAAGAGGTGCAGGTGATAGAAAAAAAGGGCTTTACAAGATAATTGAATGGGTAAAGAATCAAAAGACAGTACTTGTCAGTGCTGCATTCTGTAATATGCTCATGCTCTCCTGGACTTTCAGCCCTTTGCAGCAGAAAAAATATGAAATGGTAAACCTCTGAATTTAGCCACCTCATTTTCATGCAATGCAAGTTTGAAGCAAGTAAAACAAATGGATCTTAGCAGTCATAGCCTTTGATGGTAGTTTCCATGCTGAAAGCTCCCCTTGTTTTAGAGCAGAAAAGTGTCTTGGAAAAAAAACCCCAAATTCTTCGTTTAAGGGAGAGCCTACCTTAACTGAACAGTAGATATAAGAATAGTCATCCACAAGAGCTGAATATCATGAAGCTGATGTTCTGCTTCCTGTAAATTCAGGCATCTGTCATTCATTTTATATCAAGGCTAATTCACACACAGACTTTCTGAGAAATAATTACCTTTCCATTTACTCAGACACGTCAGCTCCATGGCTCTTAACTCACAGCTATCATTTGTAATCTGATGTGTGTTTTTTCTTACTATTTCAGACCATTTTTGTGTTGACCTTTAAGGCAACAAAATAATTAAGCACACCAGTGTTGTTCTGTAACTTTGAATTTACTAAATTAACAAGTTCATGGTATTAAAAGGCCACTAACCCATCCATTAGGTCTGACCATGCCCTTTTGGAATCAATAGCAAAAAGCACAGTAATCTCAACTGGTTGTGCTCAGACACTGGAAATTAATTTTATTTGCAGAATCACAGAATAGCAGAGGTTGAATGGGACTTCTGGAGATCATATAGCCCACCACCCCTGACCAGAGCACAGAAAGCCCGGAACCACGTTCAATTGGGTTTTGAATATCTCCAAGGATGGAGACTCCACTGTGTCTCTGGGTAATCCATTCCAGTGTTCAACCATTCTCACAATAAAAAAGCTTTTTCTTGTGTACAGATGGAATTTTCTGTGTTTTGACTTGTGCCCATTGCCTCTTGGTGGATGAAAAAGTGGACATAAACTGGCAATGTGCACTCACAGCCCAGAAAGCCAGCCATTTCCTGGGCTGCATAAAAAGAAGTGTGGCCAGCAGGTCAAGGGACATGATCCTCCTCCTCTACTCTGCTCTGGTGAGACTCCACCTGGAGTACTGTGTTCCGCTCTGGAGTCCTCAGTACAAGAAAGGCATAAACTTGTTGGAGTGGGTCCAGAAGAAGGCCACAAAAATGATCCATGAGGGATGGAACACCTCTCCTGTGAGGACAGGCTGAGAGAGTTGGGGTTGTTCAGCCTGGAGAAGAGGAAGCTCTGGAAAGACCTTACTGCAGCCTCTCAGTACTTAGAGGGGGCTTATAAGAAAGATGGGGACAAACATTTTAGCAACACCTGTTGCAATAGGACAAAGAGTAACATTTTTAAACTAAAAGAGGGTAGATTCAGACTAGATATAAAGAGGAAAATTTTTATGATGAGAGTAGTGAAACATTGGAACAGGTTGCCCAGAGAGGTAGTAGATTTCTCGTCCCTGGAAACATGTCAGGTCAGGTGGACGGGGCTCTGAGCAACCTGATCTAGTTGAAGATGTACCGGCTCATGGCAGTGGAGTTGAGCTAGATGACCTTTAAAGGTCCCTTTCAACCCAAGACATTCTGTGATTCTATCTATGATTCTCTTGTCTTTCACTGGCCACCACTGAGGAAAGTCTGGCTCAGTCTTCTTTACACCCCATCATCTTAGATTTGTGCTCATGGATGAGATCTCCCTAAACATTCTCTTCTCCAGGCTAAACAGTCCCAGCTCTCTCAGCCTCTCCTCATATGAGAGATTCCCCAATCTCTTAATCATCCTTCTGGCCCTTTGCTGGGCTCACTCCAACATGTTCAGGTCTCTTGTACGGGGGAACCCAGAAATTGAGTCAGCATCCAGACATGGCCTCACTAGTGTTAAACAGAGGCGAAAGAGGGTCTTTGCCAGGAGAGCACACTGCTGGTTCATCGTTGCCTTGTGAACTACCAGGACACCAGGATCTTTCCTGTTGTACTCAACAACGGATTTTGACAACAGTTTTTAAAGAATCACTTGGTAGTAGGACAATAAAAGCTCTTACAAGTATACTGGTTACCAATACATTTTTCTCCAGTTCAAAATATAAGAAAAGCCAGAACTTGAAAATTAATAAAATGTTTAATATTCAGCTTAGACTGTTATTTCAATGTGATTACAAATTGCCTGGTATTTGTTTTAGAATTTATGCCTACCTATTCTGTTTCATGCATCTATTTCCATCCTGTAATTTAGTTTGAAAGAATTTTTCTTGGGAGAGAATATACAACTAAAAGCATGCTTTTATAATGTAAAAGACAAGATAAGTAATTGGTTTAAAATTATGTAGATATAAACCATTGCCTGTCAAACTAAGACAATATAGATTGCTGCTTGTCAAGAGAGGGAGGGGAATGCCTTTGTGGCTCCTCTACCTGATTAAGTTTCATAACATAATCAGGAAAGCTTTTCTACTGGAAATAAAAGTTACTTTTTGAACTTAATTACATATCAATACTAAATGACATCAATTAATTGCTAACAACCTGTAATGCACTTCTACCAGAAATCCTAAAACCCTGTAATTTGCTAAAAAGGTAATTTGGTTCCTTAATTGGATTTTAATTGTTTTACACACCCCTCTTTGATATACAGCTAATATTTGCATTGCATAAGGCTTGATTTCTTTTTCCCTAAAATGCATTTATCTTTAATTTCTCCAAATATGCTTATTTTTTTTCTGTAAATATTTAAAAGATTTCTTTGGTGTCCTTGGTAGACAGCTACGGATATTGACACTGGCTTTTGTATTAGTAGCTCATACAAAACAGAAAGTGATGGGTTCAGTTCAGTTGAGTGCTCAAAATCCATCATTTATGATATTGCACTGGGGACCCTTTTGACAAGAACAGTATAGTGAGATACCAGGAAACCCTGAAGCAGGTATAAGATTCTTGCTGGCAAAGGAGGGTGTGTGTTGTTGATTGTTTTTTTGGCAAAACTTTATATCACTGAAATATTTTCTGCTGGCTCTGCTACAGTACAGCCCTGTGTGTTGAGGAGACATACTATGCTACTAAAGAAGAGAACAATAGTGAAAAGGAAGAAAGTCACCTATGGAAGGTGTCAGTCTAATATACTCCAGACCTTACCATAGCTTAGAATGCTGGCTTTGATATCATCATAACTGAGGCCTTAACAAGCAAGCAAGGACCAAGGTGTTCTCAAAGCTCACTTAGGATGTGGGCTGAGAACTTTCTAAATAGTTAAAAGTGAAGAAGAAATCCTCCCAAGCCCCCTTCCGTTAACATCAGTCCAGTTAGGACTCTGAATAAGAGAAGGGACAACAGTTTCCATGGAGCTGGTGCAAAAAGCTTGGTTTGATTTCAGAATGAAAGGCCCATTTTGGTTTTAGTATTCTGAAAATGATAAATACTTTTACTTAAAAATGAAAGACACTTGGATTTTCTAATTCATTTATTAGTTAGAGTCTTTACATATTTCTCCTTTGTCCTCTTCAGGCTTTGACTGAATTCTCAAACCTAGTGGGACCAGACTTCTGTTTGTATTGCAGTGGATTCTTTATTTCCTTTATTTGGCACAGTCAATAAAATCTTTCTAATATTTCAAACTACTCAGAATTCCCAATGACATACCTAAGCAGGGAGAGTGTTTGGGGAGTATGGATTTGATCAAATCCAATCATTTCCTGGAAGGTAATAGTTTCCTTCAAGGTACTGTTGATGAGTAAATTAATGAGATACTTCTAAAACCTTTAGACTTATTTCCCTTTGGAAGTACTTGTGTGAGTGCACTATTTATAAGTGGCAAAATATTTTTTTGGCAAGATGCCCTACCAGGTATCTCAATTGTATTCAGTTTTCAGATGTAGATTCAAGAAGTCCAAGAAATTGCAAAATGTGTTTTCCATTTATTTATCCATATTAGCTATCTTCCAAGGATTCCATCTGAGGCTTCTATGGACCAAAGACAGGAGAATTTTTTGTGGTGTATTTAATCCTAAACCAACAGTTTCAAGCTGCTCAAGATGTAAGCAGAAAAGAATGTCTTAGAGTCTACAGTTCCTTACTGTAGATCCTCTACAGCAGCTAAATTTTAAAATCCACTCCAAGCTTTGTAACTTTCTATATTTTTTTTTTTTAAGATTTTGTATTTTCTCTTGTAAAATCACAACTGCAATGTACTTTTCTAATTTAGCCCTTGAATTCTCCATTTTAGAAGCTGCTGTTTTGTTTTTTACAGAATTACTGCTGCATAGATTATTGTACAGCCTCTCTTCATTAGTAATCCATCAAGATTTTCCTATCAGAAAAGCAGTCTCTGCATACAATGCACAGCTTGCATTTTATCGTACCTGTGAACAAGACCCTGCAGAACCTGAAAGGCTTTAGATGTAAAAGTGAAACCATACCCCTTCTGTTTGCAGAATTGGGGCTTCCAAATGATTTGGGAGTAGAGGTCTGTCTTTGAAGGCATAGAATATATCTAAGCTGGAGTATCATTCTGGGGAGGGAGAGAAGAAAGTTGGCACAAGTATTTTTCCTCTTTGATAGAACACTTCATGAGGGTTAGTGGGTTGCATAGCAAAATCATGTCTAAACTCTGTATTTAATTCAGGGAAGGATACCGTGTGTAAAGTCTTCTCATTAAAAAGTAAAATGGTAGAAATTTGAATTGCATGGTGAAACAATAAAAATGTTTAGAAGGACTTTCTAGGAATTAAAAGCTAATTGTTAAATGGGTGCAAAAGGGCCCGGGTTTTCATTGGACTGCTGAATAAGGACCATCTCCAAAAAAAGTTTTATTTTTTTTGAACTATGCAGACATCTGTAATGAATGTACATAGTTATTAAGTTCTACATTTCAAAGTATTTTTAAGGCAGCTATGAGAACTACAAAAGGTAATGTGAGTACTTAAGTTCTTCAGAGAATGAAATCTTTGGAGAGCAATTAAACACTTAAAACACAAAGGTCACATCTTAGGTTCAGTATGTCATAGAAACGACTACCTAAAAAAACAATGCTGGAAGAGAAGGAATAAAAAATTTTTGCTGTAGGTTTTTATATAAGTAAAGTGACAGAAGTTAGAACACAAGGAAATGTGTGTTCATCTCTCTCAGGAATCATTTCCTAGATGTGTGCTTTTAGTGGGTCCTTGAAGGTGAGTCCCTAAATAGTGACCCTGAAGACAACTTTAAAATTAATATAGGAATTGATGACAAATGTCATCTTCTAATTGGGCCTGAAAAATCCTGCTCAGTTAATGTACACTGACTCATTTGGAGACAGTCTAGGAGGAAAACTTAGCTCTGCAAAAGTGTTCTAGACAATTATTAAGCTAAAGGGTATTAATTCCAGGCAAACTGACCACAGATTAGCATCCTGTTTTGGAGGACAGAGCTGTATTGTTTGGAGCAATGCAGAAGAAAAATTAGCTCTCTAGTTTTAAGAAAAGTAATTACTACTCATGCTATTTTGCTTGAAAATTCAGTCCCTTAAATATTGTTATGGCAATGGATTCCATTTTCAGATAAAATATTAGAGCTAGGTCTAGGCAAACAATTCATCATGCAAAAATAAAGTTTGTGATGAGATTTTCATGGAAAAGTATATTTTTTCAATTTTATTGTCTTTAGCAAAGCAAAAATATTGCTTTGTGTCAAAAAATACAGTCTGGTGACAAGCAAAACATAAAGTTTCATTTTCAAGGACGAATGAGAAAATGTAGGGGAAAAGGGTCTAGATATGCATGTAAAACTTTCAAAGAGGGAAGAGGAGGTCCTGCCATTCCTTTCTGTAACTGACAGCCAGATTACTGAATGAAACTGTGGGACAGGCACTGCAGTTCCTTCCTTTGCCTGAGGTTTGGCCCTGACTGCTCTCTTGCCAGCGAAGTGCATTAATAACCATACTATATATAAACTATCCATGTTTGGAGGTAAAGGAGTCTCAGTCCCTTCTGTAGCATCTTATCTTCTCCATTCGAGCAAATGACGTTGGCGTGAAGGCTGGAAGCAGGCTGAGCAGCTCCCGAGTTTCCCAAACATGAAATGTGTGATGTAACGCTGTATGTGTGTGCGTGGGGGTGCCTGGCATGCAGAGCACATCGACAACGCTGTATGTGTGAGTGTGGGGGTGCCTGGCATGCAGAGCACATCGAAACAGCAGCACAGGGAACTTGACAAACTTGGAAATGGGACCAACAGAAACCTCCTGAAGTTAAGCAAGGAGAAGTGCAAAGTGCCACACCTCACAGGAATAACCTCCGCGTATCAGTACTGGCTGGAGACTGGATGAGAAGCATTGCTAGAAAAAGACATGGCAATTATGGTGCATGTCAGGCCGAATACAAGCCAACAGTGCGCTCTCATTGCAAGGAAGACAAACTTCATATCAGGCTCTGCTATGACCAGCTCTGCTTGGCACTAGCAAGGCTGCATCTGGAACCCTGTCTATTTTTGGACCACTCAATTCAAGGAGACTGAGAAACTGAAGTGCAATGAAGGGCTGCTCAGGTCACCAAGGGTCTAGAGGAGACAAGCTGGTAGGACAGGCTGAAGAAGCTGAGCTTGTTTAGTTTGGTGAGGTGCAGGCTAGAGGTGTCCAAACATGGTGAGTTACAAAGGTTACAGAGCCAAACTCTGCTCCAGAATCACAGGTGACATAACAAAGGGCAATGACTACAAGTCTGGGAAAGACCGAGTCACTAGGACAGTTTCCCTGGAGAATTCATGAAATTTCTGGGCTTGGAGGTTTTTAAGGTTCAGCTAGGCAAAGCCCCAGCAGATGTTAGTTCTGCTCTGCACAGGTGGTGGGACAGGGAGACCAGTCCAGCCACTGGTTTTATCAGCTAATGACTATTTACATTTGCAATATGAAAAATGGTACGGTTTCAGCATGGGGAACTGAGCACAGACCTGTTTCAGAAGCCTCTGACAGGGCCATTTGTCTGAATGAGAGGAATGGGAAGCAAAAGCTTTGCTGAAACCCTCCTCAGGGCTTTACAGACTGATTATACAAACCAGGAGTGTCCTCCTTCCTCTGAGTGTTTGAACTACTGAACTGTTGGAGAGTAGAGGGGAATACCACCAATTGCTCCTGATATTTAGCAAACCAGCCCTGAACACTTTCCTCTCATTTGAAAGGACTTGGTGAAACTGAATTCAAATTTGTAAATAGTTTGAGGTGTCAGAAGCCACATTTTTTTTGAATATTCCATTCCTGAAAATTCTTTGTCTAGCTTAGATGAAAGCCTGCAGAGGGTTAATTCAGTAGCAGTTGGCAAAAAAGCTGCGTTTGCACTTCACAAAAATATTAAATTTCACAACATTGCATACTGTCACAAATCATGATACACAACATTTCATATTATGGAATTTTTTTTTTTTTTAATTTAGGTAAACACGTTTTTTATAATTTTGCCATGTTTCAAGATATGGTGGGTAGGTACTTTGCCAATCAAAATTTTGCAAGGCTAGGATTGACTGTCAGCTAGGTAATTCAAAGAAAATATTCACTTGGAAAGAAATGGTACATTTAAATCAGGTTTGTGTTATTTGGATTAATTTTTTTTAAATTTTTTTCACAGAAATTTGTATAGCTCCTGACAGACCTTGTTTATACTGGGCAAGGCTTTTTTCCAGATTAAAAAGCTGCAGTTTTGCTTCCTTATGGTCTTTCATTTCCCCCCAGATTCCTCTGCATTTATGAAGTGTCAAGTTAGCTAATTTTATTCAACAATTTGAATAGACTATTTCCCCTTAACATTATTCACACACTTCAACTCATAAAAAGGAAAATAATAGCAACTGCAGCACCTGAAAGGTGATCGCTTACAGGTAGTGTTGTATGACCTTTCTGAAGAAGAACGTAATAAGTCTATTATGTTGAAACAATGAAGTGTGTGGGCCTAAAGCTCAAGAGAAATAAGTGCTGCCTTTGTCACAGTCATCTAGGGCTCCTTGGAAACAATTAGTGAGCAAGTAATAGATCCAGATAGAGAGAAGGTAGCAGCCAATAAGGCAGCACAAGTTTCTGAATTCATTTTGGAAATGAAAGGATTCTTACAATGATTCATCATGTCACAGAAATAGTTAGGATTTTTTTTTGACAAATTCTTTGTAGGAGATGGACACTCTTAAAACGGAGGCTTTTCATATAGAGTTTAGCTGAGGGGTAAGAGGAAAGACAGAGAGTAGATGAAAGCAAGCAAGGAGAGTCTGTAGAGAGTTGTCACAGGTGAGAGAGTAAATCACTATCTGTGGTGGATCTGAACACTAGGGTTTAATTAAGGATCAACAAGATGAGAGCTTTTACTCTACCTGATTGTTTCACACACTCATTCACTCTCTCCCCACAGTGCTGTGTCCCCTAGGTCCTGGTTTCCCTTCCCTGCAGGGAGGTCATTGCTGCTCCAGGACAGTCATGCAGAAAGTTGGGTCTGTTCCCACTGATCCGCTGCTTTCGGGTACCAGCCTTTGGCATCGCTGGCCAAGGTCCCTCGGCATCCCTGGTGTTTGTCCCCACACAACCCCCTGATCTCCAGGATCTTCCCCTGCTTTCTGGATCTTTCCTGCAGCCAGGATCTTCACCTCCTGCTTTCCAGGCCCCTTTCTCTTTTCTGAGACCACTGTTTTTTGCCACCAGCTCTTTCTTTCTTGTCCCCCAAGCCTCCCGTTTTCCTATTCTAAATAGCTTATGTGCAGAAGCACAACACATGATTAGCCTTCTAATGGGTGGTTCTGCCTCATGTTTTCTTATTAGTTGGAGTATTCAGGATGTTTCACTTCGTTCAGTCTGAGTATCACCAAAATTTACAACCAGCCCACACCAGCTGCAGCTACCAAGTAGAAGCCTTCTGCTTGAAAGTTCAAAAGTTCAGTTTCAGACACTCACCCCAGCAAACACACACCCAGTTACCGGCTGCCTGTTAGCATTCAGAATTCAAGCTATTTTTCCACCTACAAGTGAAGATTTGGAAAGTCCAGTTCCTAATCCTGCCCTAAAACACACATTCCAGATCCTTGGTAGGGGCTCTAATCTCTGAGCTCTACCTGGATGACGGGAAAGCTGAAAACATTGTTGAGCATCTCAGGCTTGTTGGATACAAAATGAAAACAAATGCACAAAACCTTGAACCCTACTGTGAAATAGAATTTTGATTTTTTTCTTTAGCCTATGCTGAGATCTCTGAAAGATGACCTGCTTTTCCGGAACAAAGCCTGAAAAATGTAAGCACTTGATATTGCAGCAAAATATAGAAAATAAGCATCCATCAGCTTGGATGACCTGTAAGGCATGCCAGCATCTCCTTCTCTGCTGCAGGTAGGTATACTCAGGTGGAAGTGCAGAGAGCAGTGAGTGTGGATTGATGGTCAGCCAAAGAAAGCCACATAAAGTTTGAGGACACAGAAGGGATACTGCAACTTGCTATGCTCTGATTGAAATGGACTGCCCGGATACATCATGGGCATGAGAAGAAATTGCAAAATGGTCTTATGGATTAGATTGCTCTCAGCTTTTGACTGACAAGCCACTTACATGACTGAAAAACAGCAAGAACAGATTCCAGTGAGAAGTCAGATTATTATTATGCAATTTGTAGGCAATGCATGATCATGGAAGGGCCTTGGCTGAGTAATTGCTTCTACCTTGTCTAGACACTCTCTGAATACTATTATTATTTCAGATCAGCTTTACAGAAATGGCCAGAAACCCTGACTGAAAAGTCATAAATAGGTAGTCACTGTCCCAGAGAGGTCGTGATACAAAAGGAAACAGAGGCAACTGTTGAGTGTGATGAGAGAGTAGAGAAGAAATTTGGGAGATAATGAAGATGAGCTCATGCAGTGATATTACAGGGCTGTTGCTCTCTATCGGTTTCAGCTGCACATATGTGCTTCTGAAATAACCCTGTTAGAGTCCTTGCAACTACAGCAAAGTGAAATTGATGTGAGGTCAAAATCAAAATCCTATTGTTTAAAGTGTGACGCATGGATCATTGAGACAGTCCTCTTAACTGTGCAGAGGGCATGCATTTGTAATGTGACTGAGGATTTTGCAAATTCTGAGAGACTTTTGCAAATCTCAGTTATGTACTGCTTAGTCTCCTGGGTCACTGTCAGTTTAAGGCTTTCTGGGCACTCACTGTTGATGTGCCACACTGAAATTTATATTTGGTATGTATTTAAAGTTTTTTTATTAATAGAAAGAAATAAGATAATTTTTGCATAGTTTTTTTTTATTCATCTGGTGTGAAAAACAGATGAATGTAGTCTTGCTACAGTGTTAGCTAGACTAAGTCTGAAAGTATGTTCCTCAACTAATGTGCTCATACACAGTACAGAACTGTTTTCACATCTCATTTCCTTAGTAGATGAGACAGAAAATTAATTTAGAAACAAAATCAAAATAAAAATATAGAATTTTTTTTTCACTATTAAAAAAGTAAAAAACAAACCCAAAAACATAATGACATTGCCAATAAAATAAAGGTTTCTCAGCCTAGGCCATAACCCAAATCAACCTTCCTGACCCAGGTAGCATAAGACAAGTCAAAGGTAATTTAATATTCATCTCAGACTATATTACTAAATCCTTTTAAGACTATAATTAGAATATGGCTCGTAACAGGTCTGTTTCTTATCTGTCAAGAAGAAAAAAATCTGTAAGTAATATAATTGCTCTAAGTGATTTAGTTATAATTTGATTTCTTTTGTACTAGGAAATATGACACGAAGTCATACATCTAGATAAGCAGGGACATCATGTTTGGAAAACCATTTAAAAACTGTTATGAACAAAACTGAGTTTTAATACAAGCAAAAGAATCACTATGCACAGCCCGCTAAGGCACATTTTTTCATCTTTTTGTTTTAAAAAACATATTTTGGCCCGGATCATAGGTTTCTAAACAGTACCATATGTGCCACAGGCAGCTTGTAAGCCCCCTCCAAACGGCAAGACACACAGATGGGAGCTGCACCAGCAGTGTTACCTGCTGCTGTCACTACTTATGTTCAAGGGCCTGTAGGGCTTTATCTCTGCTAGATCCTTTCTGGTTATGGATTCCAGTGGCAGATAATAAGAGTCCAGTCCTGGTTTTAAAGGGTATTAAAAACTTCCTTAATGTAAAGTGTAGTTGAACTATAGTCAAATGTATTTTTCTTATTGGGTTTATTTTCTCCAAGGACGAATTGATGAAAGAGAGCGTGACCTTACTTCTCCTCTCAGACCATCAGCCTCCGCTCTTCTCCTAAAAATCCTTTCTCCCTTCGGAAATTCAAAAGATCTCTTGTCTACTTTCCTCTTCTAACTTCTGTGCATTTGAAAAGGTCCCTGCCCTCTCTCTGTGCAATGGCACCAGCTCCTGAACTTGGAAAAAAGAACATTTCTTGTGCAGGCAGATGTCACACTTTCAACTCCATACTGAGATGTTAATTAACTGGAGAACAAGTAACTTCAAAATAAATTCTTTATATGAAAGCAAGTTTATCAGCAGAGGAAGCTTCAGAAGAGCTCATGAAAAATCCACAAACCCCAGAAAACATATGAAGTAATAGTGCTGATTAAGTTTTGAAATAAAATATCACATTTTGAAATAAAATCAAACTTTGCTCACCTGAGCTTCAAGTATCCAAAATACTCCATTGCATGATGGAACTTCTGTCATCCTGTCATAGAAAGAAGGTTTCTCCTCAGCATGGGAGCCTGAAGCAGGGCACTGACTTCCTAAAAGGGAAGTTTAACAAATCAGGTTCCTGAAGCAGGTACTTGGATCCTTCCAGAACTAAATTCCTAATTTTCTGAATCCAGCCCATTGCACCTTTTAGAACTGGTGTGACCCAACGCAGCTTGTGCATAGCTGGTGTCAGAAACCTTAAGAGAGACAAGTATGCTCCCCTCTTGGCTCACTCTAAGAATAAGCCTAAAGAAAATGGAAAATGCAGAGCTGAAAACAGCCGGAAGTAAGAAGACAAAGTTATGAAAATCAATGCATCTGGATGCAGTCTGTGACTCATGAAATAGAATCATAGAATCATAGAATCATAGAATGCTCTGGGTTGGAAGGGACCCCAAGGATCAGAGAGTTCCAACCCCCCTGCCACAGGCAGGGACACCAACCTCCAGGCCTGGACCTACACAAGGTTGCCCAGGGCCCCATCCAACCTGGCCTTGAACACCTCCAGGCATGGGGCATCCACCACCTCTCTGGGCAGCCTGTTCCAGCACCTCACCACTCTCTCTGTAAAAAACTTCCCCCTAATATCTAATTTAAACCTTCCTTCCTGTAGCTTCAAT
This sequence comes from Podiceps cristatus, assembly GCA_000699545.1. Lineage (NCBI taxonomy): Eukaryota > Metazoa > Chordata > Aves > Podicipediformes > Podicipedidae > Podiceps > Podiceps cristatus. Next base: position 15,109 of record JMFS01064713.1, read on the forward strand.
CCATTCCCCCTTGTCCTGTCATTTTCTACCCTTTTAAAAAGTTGGTTCCCCTCCTGTTTGTACGCTCCCTTCAGGTACTGGAAGGCTGCAATGAGGTCCCCCCGCAGCCTTCTCTTCTCTAGGCTGAACAAGCCCAGCTCCCTCAGCCTCTCTTCGTAGGGGAGGTGCTCCAGCCCTCTAATCATCTTCATGGCCTCCTCTGAACCCTCTCCAACAATTCTACATCTTTCTTGTATTGCGAAATCCCTAGGTTGTTTGCTGGAAGCCAGCAGGATACACCGAGGGAAATATCACTCCGTGCCTTTCCTGCTTTTTAAATGCTTTCCCTAAATATTTTGTATTTGTCGTTGCCACAGACAAGCTATTGGGCTGGCTGAATCCAGTGACTACATTTATCATGGTTAAAAACAACAATAACAAAAACCAGGCCAGGCCAGTTCTTTGCAGCCAGTTGGCATGGTATGACCTATGTCCATACCATTAACTCTCTTACCCATCAAAAGAGGATGGCCTTATTCAGATAGCCTGTTGGAAATGATTCCTGGCCCACACACAATCCCTGTTGCATGCCCAAGCTTTGTTTGAGAGGTTTCTAGTTGACACAGGAACCTTGCTAACAGTTTAATTGGTAGCATGACATTCCTCAGGCAGGAGCCCACATGCTGTTATAGAGGTAGCCAATGTGCCACTATAAATTAAAAGAAAAACTCATCTCCTTCTCTTTTGGCTTTTATTTGTACAGTTCTGTTTGTGTGGACTAAGTGGTTCAGCAAAATGGAAAGAGCGGTAAGAGAGAATTTCTCATGGTTCTTGAAGAAAAAAAAAACCCTGCACTACACCTCAGAGAAAGGTGGTCCTCACAGTATCTGTGGTTATCAATTCTCCAGTTGTCCATATTTTTTTGGCCTTGAACAACCCTTGGAAATAACTCTTGGAAATAACCTGAAAGCATTCTTACCAGAGTGTTAGAGGGGAGATACCCCAAGAGTGTTCAGCATTTTCAGTTCAATCTGGGATGTTTTCTGCAGGAGTGGAATTTCTCTACCTGAGAACAATTCTGCTTTGAGCAGTCAGAATAGACAAAAACATTGCACAGAGCAAGGTGGAAGAGTCAACTTCTCCATATCATATTAATATATTACAGTACCCTCTTGGACAGCAGTTTACATGTTGGCATGTGTAGTTGGCCTGACCTTACTGTCATTTTCAGCTTCCAATATCATGTTTTCCTTCTGCTCTTTTTCTGCTAGATGTATGGTCCATTTCCTTGCAGTACTTTTGGATAAAATGCTTCTACTATATCCACTTTTGCAATAGAAGTCGGTGAAATCACCAGCGACAGAGAGTACCTGTTAGTAGGAAAATATTGCCTGTTTTGCTCTGAATGTTAAAAAAAAAAAAAAAAAAAAAGTTATTATACAGAAGGATTAACATGATCAGGTGTCTTGTAACTTTTCCAGGAGAGATGGAAATCTCCATATGTTAGGTGGGACTTCCTGAGAAATGCAATTTCTTTTGCTAACCGATCTATTTCAGTAAAGATCAAGGAATGATTCAAAAGTCATTCACACCAGGTGCAGCCTTAAAAATAATTCCGATTGGTATATAAAAACATCAGTATACTCAATCCCGTTGACCTTTAAAATGGCTATAGACATTAATTTTGAGTACTTGTAAAGGTGAAGTCTAAATAAACATATAAATTGGTGCCACACGTATTCCGTCACACAGGAGTTGTGATTCTTACATAAACCCTGACTTATTAGTTTTTCATGTTTTCAACTCATTGACTGATTAATTATTTAGTCTTCAGCTTTTGCAAATGTTTCATTATCTAGTGAAAAATAATGTAGGGAATCTGAAATGAAATATTCTTTAGAGGAGGAAAGGTGTTAATTTAATCTTCCTTTTCATGATCATGCAATTAAATGAGGCAAAGGTGAACCATAACTAACTTGTCAATCAGCAGAAATCTCTGAAGATACTTTACTGTCTAGTGAAACTTTGTCTGAGAAAGGATGGTTCTCAAAATTGAAATCTGACAATTTAAACTACAGAATAGCAACTAAGAGGTTTTTCGGCTTAGGCTGAAAATCTGGTTTTCTTTTTCATTTAATATACTGGAGCCTGAAAATCAATCAAAATAGTTTCTTGCTATTTCAGTGCCTGTTGCTTGAATTTTACACCTTAAAATAAAAATTATTAACTCTTAATAACACCTTTCATTTATATATGCTCAATAATGAATGTGTAAAAGTTCCTTGTGTTTATCCTATGTTTCCATATGACATCATTTTTGTCACATAAATTGCATTCATCACTTGTGTCATTCATTATTGGGCTAAACTTAAGCTATATAATAGGTTTGAAATTTTTTTTTTTAAATCCTAATGTTATATATTTCCACTTTTCTCTGATTGATATGTGAATTTTCACTTCCTATATTTCACTTAATTTCCATTAATGTAACTTAGAAAATCTTCTTTTCTAAATGAAGAATAAAACCCACTTTTGCATACCACGTAGGGATACACTGTTAGATGTTAGGTTGCTGGCGGCAAAAGGGAAAACCATTGTCTTTAGGCAAAGAGGTATCCAGTTCTAAAAGTGAAAAGTGCCTTAAAGATTAGCACAGCAGTGTGTAAGAAACACTTCCACCATTATGGGGTGCAGCTCCGCGGATTCCCTTGTTCTGGATGCCAGGAATTTCCCACTTCTTTGGGCTTGTATAGTAGAGCATTCCCTGTGTTAAACAATATTAAAAGGAACTTCTGTCAAAGCTTGTATATTCATCACTTGCCTGTTCTGAGGTGGAAGTATGTATGCTTTGGGTGCATGAATCCAAGTTTTGGATAATCTTCAGAGGGTACCTAAAGAATGGATCACCTGTTGATGCTACTTAGATCATGGCACCATATGATAATTTAAAATGTTGATCTCCTGTAATTTCGTTTGGTGAGACAAAATTATTTTTCTGTAGCTTTTTTATTTCTATGACTTGAGTGCTGTATCTGTTTATTCACATTTCTCTGTCTCCATAAATTAGATTTTCTATTTTATTTTATTTTTTTTTCCCTCACAGTTAGTTTCATTTTAGTTTACACAGCTGATTTAACTGTTGTGATATTCAGTTGTTCCAGTTTCAGCGAGGATGGAGCTAGTTTTGTCTTCAGCAGCTCCTGTGTTTTGCATTTAGAATGTGAAACACAGTGACAGCACGCTGCTGTTATTTGTTGCTGCTGAATGATCAACACTGCTGGTGTTCATTGCTGCCGAACGATCAAGGACATTTTGCAGTTTCCCAGGTTTTGCTGATGTGCAGGTGCAAACACCTGGGAGGGCACAGCCAGAATAGTTGATCCAAACTGGCCAAAGAGAGTGTTCCATACCATAGACAGCATGGCCGGTGTGAGTGAGGGTTGGCCATTGCTCTCATCCCTTCTTTCGGGTTCCTTGTTTGGTTCACTTTCTGTTCATGTTCCCTCCTTGTTAACTTCATTCTTTGTTTTATTTCGTTCAGGACTGTTTGTTCGTCTCTCTGTTCCCTGGCGCTCTCTCTGGAACTGAC
>KL270938.1:557-13555 GCA_000699545.1 Podiceps cristatus
AGGGGTTACAGGCGGGGGGAGCCCCCACGGTGTGCGGGTGTGCGGCCACGGGGCTCCTCCGGCCACCGCACTCCTCTGGGTCTGCTGGTTGGAAGCAGTGCAGGATGCTACATTTTCCTTGTTAAAGTGAAAAAATGCTTTTTCCCCCCCCCTTTTTTTTTTTTTTTTTTTTTTTTTTTTTTTTTTTTTTTTTTTTTTTTTTTTTGGGGTCTGATGCTTTTCTGCTTCAGCTATTTATACATCCAGACAATCCTGCCCACTAGTGCCAGTCCCTATTTTAGCACAGCCTAGCTCCTTCCTTTGAGGTTGCCCTCACCTGGTTTATTTTGTGATGAAATGAGCCCATCTTCACCCTGGCTTCACCTTCAGGGCTGTGAGTTATCTGAGTTAAGAGCTATGGTATTTTTCTCTTAGTCATATAGAGATGCTCAAAGCCCTGGTGCGAAACCAGCATTGATCAAAAGACCTGCTGCCTGGGGTCATGGGCACCTGTGGAAATTGGGTGAAACATCTCTTTGCTTTTTGGGATTTTGTGTAAATGGGTTTTGCAAATTGGAAGAAGCTCTACAAACTTATTTCCCTGTTTTATTGCTAAAAACCCCATCACTTCAAAAGGGTGAAAAGGACAGGTACAGGGCTGCAGCTGAGATTGCGGGTGCTGGTAGCAAAGCGGTGAAGTGCTGTGGGATCCTGGACTGTCGAGAGTCATCACACCCCTGTGGTATCTTCTTGCTGTAGGGCAACACTTGAGTTCATGTTAGCAAAACCCGCCAGGTGGTTTGTGCTGGAATATCAGGCTTATTCCATGTATTTGATGCTGTGCTGTTTCACCTCCGATAGAAATTGGATGCTTTTCATCTAGCTCCAACATCATCTGTGCTAAAATAATTGATGATTAATGTGATTTTCCTTGCAAATTCAGGGAAATCTCAGCAGAAGGTTGGAGCAGAACAGAAAGCAGCAGCAACCAACCATCCCTCCCTGATGGGGAAAGATCCTCCTCCTTCCCTATTTTAAAAATCATAGAATCATAGAATGTTTTGGGTGGGAAGGGACCGCTATCGGTCATCTAGTCCAACCCCCTGCAGTGAGCAGGGACACCATTACCCAGATCAGGTTGCTCACAGCCCTGTCCAACCTGGGCTTGAATGTTTCCAGGGTTGGGGCCTCCACCACCTCTCTGGGCAACCCGTTCCAGTGCTTCACCACCCTCACTGTAAAGAATTTTCTCCTTACATCTAATCTAAACCTACCCTGTTTCAGCTTAAAACCATTACCCCTTGTCCTATCACCATTGTCCCTACTGAAAAATACCTAGAACAAAATAATTCCTTTATACTCGTAGCTGGTCAGGAACAACTTTCCCATCTCAGGAGTCTCCTCATGTGTTTGCTGAAAGTCTTTTTCAGGGCACAGGGCTCACTTTTTTCTAGTTCAAGAAAATTGCATCCTCGCTGGGAGTGATGCTGTAATAGTGTGTTGATGGGAAAGCGATCCAGGCACTTTGGTTTCCTCTTGTATTAAACCGTACAGCAGGTTTACCTGCTGGAATTGAGAGGATTTACAATGAAAGCGGAGACATTCAATGAAGATAGTGCGCTGAGTCTGCCGGTGATGGGAAATGGCTGTAAAACATTAGGGAGGGTAGCCTGAAATCGCAGGCAGGCAGAAGGCAAATGAAAAGTAAAGATAAAAAGTTGCTCACTGGTGTGTTTGCTTAAAAAAATAAAATTAAAAAAAAAAAAAAAAAGTCTTGTGGAAGCAGTTTGGTGCTAATGTGCACCCAAAAGATTTGGCAACTCAAAGAAAGAAAATGCTAAAAAAAGAAATTAAAATTCCTTATATTGTTTGAAAGGCAAGAGACTGCTGCCTTAGAATAAGTGCCATTGGCACGTGTGGTATGTTCTGAAATTGCTTGGGAGAGAATATTGAACTGGGAAGGGGGGGAATGGAGGGAGAGGCTAATTATATATAATCTTAAAATGAATTAGGTGATATAAATGTAATGAAAGCAAATCCTGTTCCTGGAGAGACTTTTCACTTTGCATTTTGATATCCTAGGGCAATGGCATGTTGCTCTCTGACAGACAACCATTTGATTTGGAAATATGTGAATAATTGGGAAGTGGAACCTCTTTGAATTTGTTACTTTCCCCTCTAGCGTTTGAAGGACTAATTATAGGAAGAGGTGCAGAATGCCCTACGCGGGCATGCATGCAGCCAATTTTATACTTTGCTGGTTGCATGAGTCACTGCACCGCATCCTGTGCTCTTTGATATGTGTCCTTGCTTAAAAAATTATAAATGTGTTTTATAGATGGAGAGATAAGTGTGTTGTACTCCGTGTTGCTGAGCCTTTGCTAAGGATATCTATAGCAAAAAAAAATGCGCAGCAGCTCTGTGATCGAGGCTGGGGATGGGCTGGGGCATGCAGGTGGTTGGGTAGGAACAAACACATGCGTGGCCGATGTGAAAAGCGAGCGCTGAATGCTGAAGTATCTTGGCAAGGCTTGTGCTGCCTGCTCGAGTGAGAGGCATCGCCCTGTTTTAAGATGATTTTAAAATGGGTCTGAGGATCTTCCTGTCTTCAGTTCTCTGCTTAACAGCAGCCAGAGGCTGACCCAGCGCTGGGCAGGAGGGACCATCTCCCCGTGCCCAACGTGGCACTGCCAAATCCCCCGGATGGCACGAGCAAAATTGGTGTGACCGACGCAGGCTCTCCAAGGAGGGGAGAGGGTTAATCAGCTGCGATCAGGGCACTTGGTCTCATTTATCATCTCTGCCTGTGCCCAGCCTCAGGATGGTGGGTTTGAAGGGAGGGGATTAGGGCCAGCATCAGGGTGGGAGATACTGAGTGAATAAAAGTACTTCTCAGTTGGGGAAAAAACCCAATATTTTGTTACTCGGAATAGCTCACAAACCCTAAATAATAATACTGTATAAATGTATGAATGTCTTAAAAATATATGAAGTTGTTCTCTCCCACTGAAGGTAACATTCATGATGGGAGCAAAGCTACTGCTGGGTGGGCTGTGCAGGGGCAGGAGAGAGGGGCACTTAGAGCAAGGCAATGGATAAAAAGCCACGAGCCTGCATATGAGACCTGCAGTTCCAAGCTGTCCTCTGCAGGCCCATCATAGTGTCCTACGTTAAGCCTTTGTTGTTTGGGTAACACAAAGTTTGAGATCTTCTGACATCGATGAGGCAAATATTCCTAGTGGCTCGTTCCTGATCCGATGTGTAACCCTGGGCGTGGAGCTGTGCCGCCTCTGCTGGCTCTCCCCACCTGGGATAACTGGGATAACGACATTTGCTGCTGTTTGTAAAGCAGCACTGGCATGGAGAACTGCAAAGCAAACCAGGATGCTTTGCGGGGCTGGGATGTCGGAGGCTCTGCTTGCGGTTTCAGCCGAGAGCCAGGGCATGAGGTTGCACAAGACTCGGCGCATCCTTTGTCTCATTCTTTAGGCAATATCCTCTTTTGGAACAGACTAATGCAGTGAGGACCAGATGTATGTGAAGCCCTTAGGGCCATATTGAAATGCAAATGGAAATGAAATAGTGTATTACTTCCAAGAGCAGTAATGGTGGTGTAAAGACAAAAATGCCGTGCTGGTAGACTGTGTGCATCGAAAGGGAATAGCTGGGTGTCAGCCCTGACAATGCTTTATCCTGTTGGGAAACCTGCATGCAATGCAATGTTGTATTTGGGGTTTTGAGGTCATTGTTACACAGATTATTTAAGCCTGGATGCATTTTTAGCTGGACTTTGTCTAAAGAATAAACATAGCCAGGGCTGTTTTCCAGTCATCAGCTAAATGGCCAGATCGAGGGCTTGAGTCAGCGATCCTTGCAAAATATTACTGGCTGTCTCCAAAAAAAAAAAATTCCTAACACTTTTTGCTTTTGCAAGTGTAATTGTGCATAAAGTGATGCATGTTATTTTTACTTCACAAACGATTCTGGTGCCCGGACTCTGTGTGTGTGTGTCTTGGCTCTGCTTCTCACTTGTGTGCATGGTGCTCTGCTTCCTACATGCATCCCTGTATGCCTGAGATGGCAACCTAAGATGGGACTAGTCCTCTTCCAAGAATAACAGAGCTTAATTATCTGCTTCTGAAAAACCAGTGGCACGGGCACAGGAGTTAGATTTTCTGCTACACTGGGGACATGTGGCTTGTATCAGCATAACTATTGTGTAGTCCTTATCCCACTAGAAAAGCCTGCTGTAAACAAGGGACTCCAGGTCTTGCTGCAGGGCTTGTAGTTCTGTCCTTGCTTTTGATTCAATCCATAGAACTCCTTTTGAGCTGAAACACCAGTATCGTTCAGATTTCGCTGTGAAATAGCTAATCCCCATTAGTTACCTCATGCTAGAAATGCATCTTTTACGGCAAGGAGGACAGTATGTTAATTCATTGCTATGGTGAGATCAAAGGTGGTTGTGAGACGCCAGCTTGGACTGAGCCCGATGGGGACTTCTCCTTTCTGCTTAGGTTTTTCAAAACTGTAGTGGCTTGTGGATACTTGATTTAAAACATATCAAACATTTTTTGTCCCCTCAAGAATCAGGCACGTTTTCAAGATAGCTTAGGCTGGCTACCCTGCATGAAAATCTTTACTCCCTTTGAAACTCTTGGCCTGCATCTTCTTCCAGAATACAGTTGGGCAGGCACGTCAGCTTCCTCGGCTTCAGCGTAAAGGTCACTTATGATGTGTTGTTAATGAATAATTACTAATGCATGCTTCCCTCTCGAAATGGCAGGGGCATCCTTGCTACATAAAACATTAAAAAGTTGTTAAGATGGAAAATACCAACGAACAGATGAAAACCTGCTGCAAAATCTCTGCCCATTGGGAAACGATTGCAAAGGTTGATCTGAAGGGGAGCAGGGATGGGCTCTGGCAGGGAGGAGCTTGTGGAGGCGTTGTGTCCTTCTCCCAGCAGCTGTTGGCTCCAAATGGCACTTCTGGGCTCAGGGCAGTTGTTCGAAGGGATTGGGTTCCTCGAATCCCATCATGAAAAGAAATGCAGACTGTCTGAATACGTCAAGAGCAAAGTCGCAGTCAGTAATATACTGCGTTTGGTTTACCGGTAGCTGCTTGGGTCTTGCAAAATTTGAAATACTTGTAAATGATATTTTTTAATTTGAAGACATTTAGTATAGGAAGTAGACAATGGTCAGACCGGGCCAGAACAACAGTCCACCCAGCCCACTGGCCTGACCCCATCTATAGCCAAAAGATGCCTGGGTAGGAATGGCAGAACAAGCAAGTGCACGTGATTCTTCTTTTAAAACATTATGGGACTTCTTCTCAGAAGGAGTTCTCGATGTCACTTGCCCTTTGTGTGAGGAACTGCCTTCTACTGGTTTATTTTGAACCTCAATCCCACCAGCTGTGATTGTTTCACCCTTTATCACTTGTTGTTCATCACTTGTTTCACTCTTCATCAGTTGTCTCACCCTTGCAAAGTAGGGGCCATCTTAGAGATGGAGGAGATTAATCAGCAATATTATTCTCCAGTTTTAATTCAGCCTTAAGAGTGCATCTCTTAGAGATCACCAGAGGTCCCAGGATAGCTAGAATAATAGGTTATGTTTTGCTGGGGTTATTATATTAAAGAAAGTGAATCCTGTACTAGAGTATTTCTTTTGAAAAGCTTGAACTGTGACGTGATGCCCAGGGGAAATGTGTACACATAGCAGTGGGCTAAAACCCTCCTATAGTCTTATCTTTGCTCTGACCTTAAAAAGAAAGATTTAAAAGGTGGCAAGTTTCCCGTCCTTGTTGCTGCCTTGCCTGGGGTAGGTGTATTCACCTGCTTGTCGGTGTCGAAGCAGGTGGACGGTCTTGCGCTCTCTGAAAAGTTATCGAAAGCTTTGTTTGCTCTTCTCAGATAGCTGCAACGCCTTACCAAAGTTCAGGAAAATTGGCTGAAGAGCACTGAGACCCGTGTGTTCGAACCTGGTGGGTAGCTTAGTGGTTTTATTGCTCAACCGGCTGCTGTCACAGTGAAACTTTTCACATTGCCTTGGAATTTTTTATTGTTTTATTTAGTGAAAAGTGGAATTTATTGGTGGTATGTCTTCCATTTCTGTTCTTGCTGATTAACAGGAGTGAACAGCAATGTCTCATACAGGAGCTTTTTATTAGAGAGGTGGGAGTACTCTGCACGCCTGTGTCCCTGGGTGTATCTGAGCAGGGGAGGCAGTGAGAAGATGTGTTCAGGGTTGCAGTTTGCTCATCTCTGTGTAGCTGCCAGACCTCTGTGTGTATGTTCCTGCAGGCACTCCTCTCATCTTTCAACTCATACACACGGAGGTAAACAAGTGATTATTGCATCTTGCTGATGAAGCTCTTGAGGAGAAAGGAAAGGGTTTGAGTTCAGCCTAAAATGATTGTGTTGCAGGTTAGGGAGGGAGTACTTGAAAGATTTTCGCAAGGTGGTTTAAACAAGGATGAATTGATCCTTCGTTGCCCTCTTACTGAAATGTGGAGAAGAAGGAAGAGAAAGAAATGTAAAGTATCTTCAAGTTTTCAAATGCTTTGCTCTGTCAAGGTCAAGGTCTGGCTTACTGTCTGATATCAAGAAAGGTCTCTTCACTGAGTGTTCAGGTTAGTAGAGGGAGGATTTATATAAAATGATTGCTTAGAAATTCAGCTAGATCTTACATAGTGCTTCAGACGTTGATGCCTGTTGATCTACAGGGAAACCAAAGCATGGCAAGTCAGGGGGAGACCTGGGGCAGTTAATGGCCTTGTGGTGGAATCAGGATGGTGACTTTGGTAGCAGAGCCGTGGTGTGTACTCTAGGTTACAGCTGGTAACGCTCAACCTAAGAATCACCAGGGCTCAGACATCCTCTTGTCACCACAACAGTTGTGTAAATGACGCTGACAACCATATACTGTTGTTTATCTTTCAGAGGCCCAACAGTCCCCATTATATGTCTCCATAAACTCAGAATGGTTTGGATTGGAAGGGGCCTTTAAAGATCATCTAGTCAACCCCACCCCGCCATGGGCAGGGAGATCTCTCACTAGATCAGGTTGCTCAAAGCCCCATCCAACCTGACCCTTGAACACTTGCAGTAATGGGGCACCCTCAGGGCAAGCTGTTCCAGTGTCTCACCACACTCATCATAAAAAATTCCCTCCTTATCTCCAATCTAAACTTACCCTCTTTCAGTTTAAAACCATTGCTCCTTGTCCTGCCACTACAGGCCTTGGTAAAAAGCCATTCTCCATCTTCCTTGTAAGGTCCCTTTGTACATTGAAAGGCTGCAGTAAGGTCGCCCAGAGCCTTTTTTCCTCTTGGGTTCTCATAGAATTATAGAACAGTTTGGGTTGGAAGGGACCCCCAGAGACCATCTAGTCCAACCCCCTGCAGTGAGCAGGGACACCATTACCCAGATCAGGTCGCTCACAGCCCCGTCCAGCCTGGCCTTGGATGTGTCCAGGGATGGGGCTTCTACCACCTCTCTGGGCAACCTGTGCCAGGGCTTCACCAGCATCGTAAAAGAATTCTTCCTTATGTTTTGTCTGTACCTCCCCTCTTTTAGCTTAAAACCATTACCCCTTGTCCTATCACAGCAGGCCCTGATAAAAAGTTTTTCCACATCAAAAATTCTCATTGCATTTCCAATGATAAATCCCTCTAAATACTTGTGGTGTCCCTGAAAGTGGCCACACAAGGGCACCTTATTTTCCTTATTCTCACACATCAGCATCTGAATACGTGGGTGCAGCATTAGAGATGGGGTTTGTGGAGATTCCCACCTATCTGATGTTAGGAAATTGTCTATGAGCACAGTGCTGAGTCTTAAAATATTACTTGATGTTGTTTTATGTAATATTGGAGCCTGGTCACCATGGGAACGGGCATCTAAATAGCAAGTTGAACTGGAAGGGAACGTACCCAGTTTCTGGGGTGGAGCTGTTGGGCTCATGTCATCCTGAAAGTTCAGACACGGGTGGAGAGTAAGTGCTTCTCCTTCTGTGAGGTGTGTGCACTGTAGTTCAAAGTGTCTTAGTCTTCCTTATGGCTTGGGAACACTATAAAACACTGGGAAGGAGAAGACCTGTCCAAGAGCATGCAATTATTTTATTGCTTTGTGCCTGTGAAACAGGCAGTTTCAACTTTCTGGGACAATCTGCTCAGAAACATTTTTATTTCAAAGTGGAATCCAGATGCTGGTGAGTGCATGTAATCAAGATGAAAGCTAATAGGTGACTTTATTTTCTCCTCCCTCTTTACATAATATCTCTTCAGCATCTCTTTTATAACTTGTCTTTAGAGAATCACTGCAGTTATCCAGCCGTTTCTTCTATCCAGCCTTTCATTATTGTAACAGAAACAATCACTGGAAATTGCATGATGGTATTGGATTGTGCTACATTCCTTCCTCAGGTCATTTGACGGGAGCTTTTTTCAATAGACCCAAAGGAGAGAGGTACATTTCTGTAAACATGAGACAAGTCCTAAATGTGCGGTAGCCACTTGGGAGAAAACTCTATTGTAAAAGAGGCTTTTAAAATTGCTCATGTGGGATTTGCCATTAAGAGGGTAAAGACGGGGAGAAATGGACTTCTGATTCAGCTGACAACTTGCTTCTCATCCTCCGAAGAATTTTAGGAATGTCTTTGCTTCCTTTTGGAGAGCTTAAGGCTACTGTGTGATTGCAAGGGCTAGAGAGTTGCTTTTCTTCCTGCCTCCCTTTTCTTTCAGGATAGGTTCAGCCCTCTTCGCATGCTTTGACTGAAGCTTGTTAACTCTTGAAATACCAGCATACGCTGGGAAAGTGACTTTTAAAAGTCAGTGTTTTCTTCTTTTGCAAAATTTGAATGATCTGAAGATCTAGGCTATAATGTAAAAGATGTTGCTTGCTTCAAGGAGTTGCCGAGTATTTTCATACACACTGCTGTGGGCTGAACTGAGGAAACTCTGGGATACGGTGATGTATGCTTGTCCTTTGTCAGTTTAGCACCTTCTATAAATTGTGCTAGTGCTTGCTTGTGCACTGTACTTTGACGGTATTCTTACTCTTTGAACTATAATGCACCAGGGCATCGGAGCTTCGGCGATTGCTCACGTGCTGGGGAATGCAGGTCAGACTGGCAGCTAAAATTTCGTGTGTTTTATTCCCTAGAACATTGGGAAATATGGGAATTTTGTTATACTGTATTTTGATGAGAATGGTCTTTGCCCAAAAGGACGTAATTACCGGTTAAAACATTGGACCCTCAAGCATGCTGTAGGGAGCCATGGGCTTTGCTGCAACTCAGGTCCATGTAAAGGTCTGGGCAATCATCCCTGGCGTGGTCCTGCAGTCTTACTTCTTGGTGAAGCCCTCGGTTCCTCTGAAGCAGAAGTTTGTGGTTTTCTCAGCTGATTAAGGTAGAGGCCTCAGTTGGGATCAGCCAACAAACGGCCGTCATTGCACTGGTGGAACTGAGGTTTGAACTTGTACGTCTGGTAAGATTTTTTTCTCTGCCACTGCCTCCCCTTCAACTGGCTGGCAAGGAGAAGTTCAGTGTCTGTCAAGCCACGGAGTGGCAGGAAGGGAATCTTAGAAATCTGATTTCTAGAGAGAATCTTCTATTGACAGAGTTGTCAAATGAATTCTTCCCTGAGTTTCCCACTTGCTCACGTAATCTGCTGATTAAGTGAGTCATCTCTATGGTGACTATGGTGTATTTGAATTTTGGTCAATGATGGAGTCTAGAACAGTGATTTTGAACCCTGTCCCACAGTTTAGAGTGAGTGTGCTCTATATTTCCTTTCTTCTTCCATCCTGCTGAGAAAACTGCCCAGCTCCAAGCTTTGATTATTCAAGTGGAAGAGGGTGACAAGAAGACAAACAAACATCATTTAGTTCTTGGGGGCACGCTTTCCTGATGCTTGACCTTTTGGACTTCCAACATCTTCTTGTCCATTTACATGCATTACAGTTTTTCCAATTACCAGTGAATTAAATTTGGAATTGTGGTATTTGGAAATGTCAAGCAGAATCAATAGAAAAGCACTTGGGGCCCAATCTTAGTAGACTCAGCACATTTTAAAGCATATTTGAAATATCCCTGCTGATAAATCTCGGAGGACCGCGTGTAGATTATGAATTGAGGTGCTGCTGTTTGGGTACTGAAACTCTCTGTCGCCTGCCAGATGGGCTATGGTATGTTAGACACATCAGTCTCTCCCTGGAGAAGACCTTAGAAATCAGGAGCTCTGAAAGGCATTTCAGCTGGTGGCAGCGGCATGGGAGGATGAGGATGGTGGGATGGAGCAGGCACGCGTGAAAGAGCTGGGAAAGGTATTGCCGTGTGGTTCTTGCTGTTCCTTAAATCTCCGCACTCCACGAGGAGATACTCCTGTATCCTCATCCCTTTGCCTGGAAGGAAATTTCTTTTGCAGGCTTGCTTTGAAAGCTTTTCAAAACTTCGCTGTGTGGGGGAAATATTTACGAACATACGTGATTTCGCTTCCTCCTCCCATGCTCTTTGGAGACCTCATGCTGGCTCCCAAGGAGAATGGGAGAGAACAAATGATTATGTTTTAAATGTCATTTCAGAATTTGCTGCATATTTTACTTAGTGATTTGTGGCATCTGGTCAAAATCTGCCCTTTATTTGATTTTTAGCAGTGTAGTTGGAAATATCTTAATCTTGTAATTAAATTCTAATATTTTCTGTCACTGAGGCTGCAAAGTTTGGGGGCTGAGACAACCTTCTCGGTAGCTTATTTGCACAGTGCTTAGCCCACAAGGGTCCATTTTTCATGCTAGAGAGTAGTCATTGCTGTTACAAGCCAAAAAACTGGTCTGCTTAATGCTTTTATAAATGCACACCTGAAAATTAAGAAAAAAAAATATCTAAATAATTATATGCTTTTTTGAAAATGTGCGGTCTGGGGGAAAACGCAGCCTCTCCTCTATGGAAATCCTATATGGAGTGAGGCATTTTCTTGCTGTAGTGGTGCAAACGAAGCCAGGAGGTGTCTCCTAATGAGCAAGGGTGGATGGAGGAGCAGTTGGCATCTGCCCGCTATGCTTGTGGCAGAGGTCCTGCCCGAGGTGGCATCCCTGGGGACAGTCACACGTGGGTAGACAGCAGCTCAGCATCTCGGGAAGTTTGGATGGACCACTTTCTCCTCCACCCGGCGCCGTGTGCGGGCAGGCGGTCGGTGGCAGTGTCCCTTTTGGATGCGTAACTTTGTGTTTGTCGAGGCTGACTTGGTTTTGTTTTTATCCTCTTGGGTGTAGCGGAGGAGTGTGTATCTGTATTAAAAAAAAAAAAAAATAGGCCTTTTTTTTTGTGTGTTATTACTAATCCGATTTGAGCTCTGCTGTCCAAATTGCCTTGTTTGTGACCCAAAGTGCATTTAAACATGAACTGCAGAAGCACCACAGCATTAAATGCTTTTGATTGATCTCCCTGATGGTTTTATTAAAGAACTAAAACCTTTTTGGGGGAGACAGATACAGTTAGTGATGCGAAGGGAAAAATCTAATTACATTTTGGCTTTGTCCTTAACTGAAACGCTACAAAATAGGATTTTTCTAATGGATAACTAAAATGATCTCTTCTTTAAATAAAATATAGAAATGACCAGCTGAGTTCAAGTCAAAAATGCACTGCTTCCAAAAATTGATTAACTGCTGGCAACTTTTCTGTCCTGCCACACGCCAGTCCAGCCAGTGACCTGGCCAGACCTCCTTGGATCGCTCTGCCTGGCCAGAGGAATGATTTACTAAACCTTTTCCTGAATGATCCTCCCCTTTGGGCCTAGAGATTAATCTCTTCAGGTCTGTGTGTATGTGTACGCTCAGTATTTCACTAAATCGAATAACACTGTCATGTCACTCAGCTCCGTCTTCCCTAAACAGGAATCTGCCTGGTTTTAATGGACTTGTGAGGAGTCGGGATGCTGCATGTCCTTTTCTGGATCCCTTTTCTATCCACCCTATTTGACTTAAAATACCAGGGAAATTATTCAGAAGAATTAAACCTTTATTACATCCTTTCCCTGAACTGGTAGTAATGACTCTTAAAACATGCTCCCTATATTTCACAAAGCAGGTTTTACTAGCAGTTTTGGGGAAAATTCTAATAAAGATCTATTTCTTTTGAATAATTTCCTTGTTATCTTTTACTGAGTTAAGCCCAAGTTAAAAAAGAGATATATGGGGGGGGGATTGCTACACAGATGTCCGTGGAAGCTGTGAAGCGTGAGTCATGGTGTGAATATAGAAGCCCTGAGTTGTCATCCCTGGTGAGCAGGGAGGATGTATTTCTTAATATTAAAGTTCCTTTTTTAATTTTAAAAGAAAATGACTTAAAGCCTCCTGTCCTTTTGAGACTGGTTGTCAATGGCATCATTGCAGGTTACCATGGCAATATATGCTGAGATAATAGATTAACAGCCATTGATTGACTAGAAAACTTAGAGCTCTTTTATCGTGGGATATGCCAAATGTATTGACAGAAAACAAAATTCAAAGTAATATCTTCCCTTGGTGTTACACCGTTGCTGTTCGCAGTGCTGCATGGGCCCAGTTTTACCTAATCTGTCTGAAGAACCAAACCATTTTGCAATAGTTGATGCTTTACCAGGTTGTTTTTGTTTTTTTGTTTTTTTGTTTTGTTTTGTTTTTATTTTAATTAGCCAGGGTACTGCCATGGCTGTGCCCAGCCGGCTGGAAGAGGCAAGCCCTGGGCATTTGATCGCTTCGTGCCTGAGTGTACGTTGGCCATCGGGGTCCCCAAAGGTGGGGTGAGGTTTTGGGTTGAAAAAGGGAGTCATTTCTGTTCCATGGGTCTGGTTTCTGTTCTGTGGCGCTTTGCCGTTTCAAGATTTTTGTGATAGAATGGGGGATGCAAGCAACAAGTCTTTAAATCCTCATGTACAGTTACGTACTTAACCACAGATGTCATCGCTAGTTTGATGCTTTGCCTAAAAACGTATTTAGACCCTATTATTTAAGTACAGCAGGACTG